>JACXGK010007559.1:0-24753 GCA_016801125.1 Novumbra hubbsi
TCTCCTATACGGTCTCCCTGACTGACTGTCTGTCTCTCCTATACGGTCTGACTGTCTGTCTCTCCTATACTGACTGTCTGTCTCTCCTATACGGTCTGACTGTCTGTCTCCTATACTGACTGTCTGTCTCTCCTATACGGTCTGACTGTCTGTCTCTCCTATACGGTCTGACTGTCTGTCTCCTATACTGACTGTCTGTCTCTCCTATACGGTCTCCCTGTCTCCCTCCCAGAACCCTGTGCTGCCCCCCACCATCACGGACCAGATCCGACTTTGGGAGCTGGAGAGAGATCGACTACAGTTCAGTGAGGGTGAGGCTGCATGCGCGTTAGGGAGGGATTCATCCGTTTCCTCTCACTATGGCGACCGGTGTCATCCTCGTTATGGCCACATTACAAAGAGACGTCCAGTGAGACCAAAATGCCATGAAAAGACCAGCTTGTCTAATGCGCCTCTGATCGCGTAGAAGATCCGATAAGGCACTCCTAGGATACAGGCTTGGGTTTGTCTTCAAACCATGTTAATACTGTTCCTATTATTCAGATATAAAAGGCCAAACTGATCCCAGATCAGCCAAGCCGAGGCGGACGACCCCAGGTCTCTGGTTTCTCCCTCCTTGTCTCCGGGACCTTTAGCTACTCTTTGAGGAGGTACCACACTGATTGATTCCTTCCGCCAGTAAGCAATGAATGACATGAGGTCAGCTGTCCCTGTAGGATAGCACGCTGTCAGGCAACAAATGTGTGTGTCGAGTTGTAACTTATGCTCTCAGATCTGCTGTATCTAGGAAACAACTGACACGGAATTGATGGGGGATGTACCTTTAACCTCTATCTACAGGGTGTCAGTTTCATTTCATCACCCTCTCTTTCTTGCTCTGTATTTCTCTTCTGTGTCTTTCTCTCTACCTCTCACTCTTTCATATACAGTATGCAATGCTCAAAACAATTAAGGGAACACACATCAGGTCTCGAATATATTAAAGATCAAAATATTTACCGTACATTATGTAAATCGTTCAACAAAATGACATGGCAACTGTCAATAGAAACCAAAATCACCAACCGATTGAGGGCTGGATTCAAACTCACACCGAATATCTAAAGAATTGCAATCACAGGCTGTTCCAACTTGCTTAATGTTCATCACGGCAACTCCTAATGTGACTCAGTAGTGTGTGTGACCCCCACGTGCCTGTATGCACTCCAAAAAACATCTGGGCTCCTGATGAGACGGATGGCATCCTGGGGGGTTCATTGAGCTCCTTGTCAATCTGGCGCTACTTGGCGGCAGTGGATGCACCGATACATTAACGTCCCAGAGGTTCTCGATTGGATATGCCTCCTTAGATCATCAATGACCCACCGCCAAACCAGTCATGCTGGATGATGTTGCAGGCAGCAGAATGTTCAACACGGGGTCTCCAGAGTCTTTCACGTCTGTCACATGTGCTCAGTGTGAACCTGGGTAGAGAACAGGTCATAAATGGCGGATCTGCCCATTCTGGTGTCCTCTGGCGAATGCCAATCAACCTGGAAGTAATTTTGTAGGGCTCTGGCAGTGCTCCTCCTGTTCCTCCTCGCACAAAGGAGCAGATACCACTCTTGCTGCTGGGTTGATGCCCTTTTACGGTCCTGTTCAGCTCTCCTCGTGTAACAACCTGTCTCCTGGTATCTCCTCCATGCTCTTGAGACTGAACTGAGACACAGCAAACTTTATTGCGATAGCACATATGAGTTTGCTCATGCTACCAGTAGTGACATGGACATCAATTTTGTGTGTGTGTGTATAGAATCCAGTCCAATTTTCTTTGACAAATATCTGAAGCTCATTTTCTCCGTGTGTCTGTACCTGTCTGTCTCCGTCTGTCTCTGTCTCAGGAGTGCTGTATAACCAGTTCCTGTCCCAGGCTGACTTTGAAGTGCTGCGGGACCGAGCTCAGGTCAGCTATCGGTTTTATTCCCTCCCAACACCCTCTCATGTGAAGGTCCACGTTAGGCTGTGACACAAGTTAGGATTAATGGAAATGTCCGTAATAACAATCATTTAATCTGTTACTCTTCGGTCTTTAGAGTCAGGCCATGGCTTCAGCCTCAAAGCATTAAGGGAATGTCTCGCTTCAAGTAAATGAAAGCTGCTATATTTTCTGAGTTCGTTGACTTTGACCAAGATCACCAAGAACTATCAAGGTTTGATGGCTGACGTGCATTTATATTCTGTCTTGTAGATGTTAATAATTTTTTGCCGTAACCGGTAGAATATCACCGTCAGGGCTAGTGGCAAGGCAACCAGACACGTGTTGTTATCAAAACTTTATATTGTTGGATCTCTCGATTAAATTAACCAGTCATCCGGTGACATTTTGAACTACTAAAACCTGACATTCCCCGGAGTGTCATATGTAACGGTGTGCTGTAACGTACATCTCATTTTAATGTTTTCTCTCCCAGTGCAACCTTAACTCTGGTTAACCCTAACCCAACCTTAACTCCAATTAACCCTAACCCAACCTTAACTCCGGTTAACCCTAACCCAACCTTAACTCCGGTTAACCCTAACCCAACCGTAACAACCTGCTCCAGACACTGGCTGCAGTCTCCAAGTCGGTTTCAAATGGCATCTTATTGCTCTAAAGTGCACTACTCTCGAACAGGTCTAAGCTGCATTTAGACAGCCTTGGTAACACCAAAATCTCAAGAGGTTAAAACTAGTGCACTGCATAGGCTGCCCCAATCTGGAACCCGGGGACAGGTGGGTTGGCTTCTGGTATTGTCTCCGTCTCACTGTGTGTCTGTCTCCTGATCCCCAGGGAATGGGTTGCCTGGTGTGGCAGAACGTAACTCATCGTGTCATGGTGGTGTCGCCCCAAGGACACAGCGAAGTCAAGAGGTTCTGGAAACGACAGAAAAGTCACACGTGAGGTGACAGATGTTGGCGAGGGTAGCCGTGAGGATTTTGCTTCCTGCGATGGACATTTTTTTTTTAAACTTTTTTTCTGGACAGTTGTGTTGGACGAGCCTTTGAAGGGGATCTCTGGTGATCTTCAAAGGACACTGTAGTGCACAGACTCTAGCCGTACCCAGTGGGTTCCCGCCCCCTCTGTGGTCGTTGCCGGGCCATACCCGATTGGTATGATCATGTCATACGGAGTTGGTTAGAGAGAAGAGATTGCCGAGGGACCCCCTGGGTTACAATGACCAAACAAAGCTAGCGGGCAGCCTGGTCTTGTGATTGGTCCATGGGTTTCACTTGGTTGGGAAATAAAATGTTTTGAAGAAATGTCTGGCTCTGATTGATACCTGAAATACTACTTAATACATTGATTGTTTTCACAGGCAAAAGAAAATTGTGAACTTTACAATCTTGGGCTGACATCATGCAATGCATCTTCAATGTTAAAGCAAATATGTATACATTGTTTTCTTCAAGTAGTGGCTTGTTTAACTAAAATGTATATCAATCTAACATTGCGATAGCTCTAGGTTCAGCAGCTCACGTGCGGTAGAAAATCAGTCTGTTCAGCATCAGATCAGTATCTGCTGCCGACGACAAAAACGGGGATGGAGATTGGACTGGGAGAGAAACCTGTCATCTGATAAACACTAAATGAATGAGTGCCTATTTTTTTTTATGGCAGCTTACATTTCTGATACCCTTATTAGTTTATTGTTGATTTGTCGGAAGACTCCGCCCGGGCCAAGAAAGAAGCAGAAATACCGGCTTGTCTAAGCTTTGGAAGCAGCACCACATTTACGATGACGTTATCTCGTGTAAGTGGAGCTTCATCTAGCTCGCCGTGTACCTGCAAGTTCAGCGAATAGCAGCTAGCGCTGTTAGCCAGCTAAGGAAATCAATGGCTCGATTGCAGCATTTAGTGTCATTACGACATGTGTAAATGTCTCGTTTTGCTAGGAGTGAACCTGCAGCTGTGCACCGATTCGAAGATGTATACAACTTTAACAAATTGACGTTTCATCTCTTTTCAATGACCCACGAACTCAGCGGGCCATATTATAATGGAACCAGGGTGCTCGCGTGAAAGTCCATCTGGATCTGGAGTTCCGGAACCAGCCGACCTACGAGAGGAGACCCCCGGAGAGGAGGCAGGGGGTTGTGATAGCAGCATCCTGAAGGGAAGAGGAGGAGAGGGAGATGGAGGCAACGAAAAAAACACTGTGGGCAAGATGAACACAGAACGCGAGGATGTCGAGTGTACTGAGAAAAAGACCGAGGAGGAGGAAGGCAAATTTGAAGAAGAATTAGACCCTAGAATTCAGGCAAGTTAATGGTCATGGTTTCAATTAAATAGTTTATACCGTAGCCGCATTGTAACTGTAAGCTTTTCTAATGTCTTCCCATCGCAAAAGCATACTTGATACCCCGTATTCACTGCTCGCGGCTTTATAACTGGCCGGCGCTAATGCCAAACCTCTTATGAACTATAGTATTTTCTCAGTGTTTCTCTTTTTGTCTTTCTTCGTCTGTCTCTCAGGAAGAGCTGGAACACCTGAATCAGGCCAGCGATGAGATCAACAAGCTTGAGCTCCAGTTGGATGTGAGTGTCGGTCACGTAACGTCAACGCCGAGGGCTATGTCTAGTCCGTGTTCAGCGAGACCCGGCCTATCTGTCAAACAGTTTGACCGAAAACCCAACACTTAGTTATTTTCTTTTTCTCGGGGTGTAGTCCGCTCACTATTTCCCGGTGTTGCAATAAGGATTATACTAACCAATATGAGTAACATGATCTTACGTCTCACCTTCGTATAGTTACGCACTTAACAGGTCCTTCGCCACTGCGTGTGGTAACACAATGTGAAGGTTAGAATTTTAATGTGTTGTGGCAATGTCAGCTCATCTTGTCTCAAGGTCTGTTTTGAATATCTCTTGTCATTGTTGTCAGTGTGTTAATGCTCCATTGCAGTCCCGTCACATTTCTCTCTAAAGGGCTTTGTTGGCACGCTAAACTTTTGATTAAATCGAAGGACCCAAACAAATGCCTCACGCTTTTGTTCAGGACGCTAGGTCCAGCTACAGGAGGATCCTAACTGAATCAGCCAGGAAGCTGAACGCCCAGGGCTCCCAGCTCGGCACCTGCATCGAGAAGGCCCGACCATACTATGAAGCGCGTAGGCTCGCGAAAGAGGTGGGTGTGTACATGGTTGAGTGTTTGTTGGTGTGTGTGTTTTGGTTTCTGTGGGCCTGTGAGGGCCTGATGTCCCCATAAGCACACAGAGGGGACATTTGGCAAGTCACCAACAGCAAAAATGCAATTTCTGGCTCAGGAGTTTAGTTTAGGAAAAACGTGGGTGGAGTGTAAGAATCGGGGTTACTTTTATGCAGACAGTTGGCTTTATTGCAGTGTGAAGTGGAGGCATAAAACTTGGGTAATTAGGGTTATGGCTAGTTTTAGCACTAGAAAATGGGGGATGTGGATATCCAGGTCAGGGTTAAGTGTGTCTGGTTGGAGTTCATTCCAGGCTTTTGAAGATTATCTTTGGTTTGACAAAACAGCTATTTAGTCAGCCAGGCTTTCAGCCTATTTTATTCTTAGGATTGTCCTCAACACATGTTCGCATGAGTACGTTTTCATTAAGATGCTAATATGAATGTAATCGTCATGAATTATTTTAGGCATGTTGCTTGGAGCCTCTTAATGAATTGTCCTACTTGATTACTTACAATTTTTAACCCTTGATGAGACCGCACCCGAGAGCGCCAGTCGCGTTCAATCACAATTGGGTAATCTCAAACTGTAATTAAACGAATGCTTATCATCAGGATTTCCAGTTCAGGGATGTAATTTGAACCAATTTACTAAATAATGGATTGGAATATCGACCTGGTTGGCGGTGAACAATACCACGGACCATGCTGTTATGGGGCTGGACGAGACGGGAGAAGCTGGGGTGGTGTAATCCCCTTGCCGTGGCGGTGTTCCCTCCATTCAGGAGACGACAAAGCGCCGCTGTAACATATTATTCTGTCTGTTGACTGCCTAGCGCAGGACTCGCGGTTATTGAGCCGGGTTGGCTGTCGCCGGGACCATGCTGGGAGAGCAGTGATAGACTCGCGCACCCCGGCCCTCGTCAATCTTCCCCTAACGACCTTAAACTTTGGGCAACCTTGTGCGTCGACACGCCCCCCCCAGCACCACCACTACGCCCACCCCAGCACCACCACTACGCCCACCCCAGCACCACCACTACGCCCACCCCCGCGCTCTGCCTGTCAAAGTTGGCTGGCTCCACTTGAATTACATTGCGTTGGTCCTAAATGGGAAGAACACCTTGTTTGAAACTGCGTTCTGCTCGTTTTCTCGCAAACCAACGTCAAGACGTAAATATATATTATTCTATGTTTTCTTTGACACATGCTGGCATGACTAGAATACAAACGGCTATTTCCCGGTTTCCCTGCTCCGAATGGATTATAGCCGTTTCATTGTTATGTTGCTGGTTAGTGTAAGTGTCCCCACTGCAACACTCTCGCTGTCCTGTTTTCAAAAGTAATCCTGTCTTCCATTTAGGTATTAATCAAGCACGCACTTAGTCATGCATTGATGTCAATGGGAGACATCAATAAATATTGGCTTCCGTGTCAAATTTCAGCGTTGTGTTAGAAGAGTGGCTGCAGAATAGATCTCATTTCAATCAATGAAAACTGTTTTTGGCGTCGTTTCTGGCGTTGAGTCTTACCGCAGCGTGAAACTGAAAACATATCCTGGATTCTATTTTTTGTTGCTTGTTCAGCTTCGAGCTTAGAAACCTATTTTAATTTGTGGAAACATAACAAATGGTCTGATCAAATGTAGGCTGAATATGGAGCCCTAAAGCCTGCTTATGTTGACATGTGTTCCCAAAACCTCTTGCAATGTATTTCAGTTGATTTGTTTCTTCATAACCTTTTTCTGTTGGGATTCCAGTGTGCCAATAAATGTCTTGCCTAAGAATTGTAGGTACATTTTACATCCAGATGAGCTGATATCTAATCAAGTGACCGTGTTTACATAGTAACTGAAATCCTGTAACGATGCTCACGTCATGTGTCAAGTATGTTCCAGACTAAGTAAGTATCTAAGTCATTTCAGCCACCAGGTGTTAAACAACCATTTGCGATCTGAGATGTACGATACAATTCCCAACATGTCATACAAAGTTGGTCCGCTTAAGATCTTCAGAGCATCGCTAGGATTCGTCCCCTCTTACTGGTTGAATGTCAAGTGTGCTCTGTCACTGATTGGTTGTGGTGTCTGATACAGACCCGCGATTGGATGTGGTCTTTTACACTGCACTTTGCTGGGTTGCTTTCGTCGTAGGCCCAGCAGGAGACCCAGAAGGCGGCGTTGAGGTACGAACGGGCGGTCTCCATGCACACGGCCGCCAGGGAGATGGTGTACGTGGCCGAACAGGGTCTGCTAGCCGACCGGAACACGCTGGACCCCACCTGGCAGGAGATGCTCAACCACGCCACTTCCAAAGTAGGACGTGGCTTCATTACCATGTGAATAGTGGTGGCTACATCTGTCAATATAGGTATGAGGGACTAGCTGTCATTGGTTGTGAGTGTAGACCGTGAAACACACACAAACTCAGCTGGTGTGACGACACTGTCAGACCGTTGATCGGTCATAATCATTGTGTGACTTGCGGGGGCACGTTAGGTGTAATTAAAGGCTTGTGGGGATACTTTTTTAATTCGTGTTGTTCTTGGTGGGGCCACACGTTGCCGGATGCAGCACAGCCTCCTAAAGTTTTAGCGTCGTGTTATTCCCAGGAGACATGTTTCCATGGCGCCGTCAGGAGGGCTGTTAGTCCAAGGCCACATCTGTCAGCCGGCGCGTGACGTGTGTGTGTGTGTGGCGGTTTCCACACAGCGTGTGAGGTTCATCGGTATGAGCATTTCCTGGTCAGTGCGTGTAAATGTATGCTCCTCCGTAAGCAAGTGTTGGCCTGGTGAGTACCACACCGGGAATCTTTATCTGGTCCGAAACGTTCGCTTAATTCACAGGTGTCAAACCGGATCCACGGAGGGCCGAGTGTCTGCAGGTTTTCGCTGTCACCTTGTACTTGATTGATTAATTAGGTCACTAATTGGTTAGGTCTACCCTCACATGGTTGTTTAGGTCTGAACTGGGAACCAATTTACAGGACAAAACAAAAACCTGCAGACACACGGCCCTCCGAGGAACCGGTTTGACACCCCTGGCTTAATTATTTGGTTTAGCCTGAACTTCCGATGACCTTGTTTCCGACACCAGGCAGCGTTCAGAGGGGATCGTATCCGTTGACGATGCTGTATCACCTTTTATTCCGGGAGTTTGTTCCAGAGGACTGAAGGTCGTTTCACTCAGTGCCCAGTTGCACCACTTAGATACTTGATCTTGGGCACTGCCATTGAGAGACGAAGATTTTCTATTAATTCTAAATTATTAATTTTTTCACACTTTTTTGGGCTAATGATTGGGGTTCTAGTGAGTGAGACGAATCAAACATGTTGGTTGATCTCAATCTCTTACTTTCACACATCTGTTTTAGACACTGAACAAAATATGAGCAGTATTTCATATTATGGCGCTGTATGTTCCTGACAGGCTTTAAAGGGATTATTTGTGTGCTAGACATTGTATAGCTACTGATGGCTAAAGCAATGTCTATGTACTAGACATTGAACACTGATGAATAAAGTAATATTTATTTAGTTTAGAATTGAACAAAGGTCAGGAGGCACTGTAAAAGTCTTAAGTTAATGATCTATTCTATACCTCCTTTTATTACAGTTAAATGTCTAATTTATGTAGTGAAACATTTATTAATAACTCATCATAATTTCATCACAGCCCGCTCATCAAAATAAACGTTCTTGTGGTCACTTGTCCGGAGCTGGTTTGCCGCTGAGACTTCAGAAGTTGGAAGGGAGCTGCATGGGAGGTGGGAGTCCTTGAACATGGTTCTTCAGAAGTTGGAAGGGAGCTGCATGGGAGGTGGGAGTCCTTGAACATGGTTCTTCAGAAGTTGGAAGGGAGCTGCATGGGAGGTGGGAGTCCTTGAACGTGGTTCTCAGTGGGCAGGGTATCGATCGAGTCCTTACATCCAACATGTTCCTAGGACAACTTTGATCTGCAGATGTCCTGTGGTTATAACCCTTTAGAGAGAAGTTGTTTCAGGTTGTCCACGGCTGTATCACCGGGTGAAGCCCTCAGAGGACTGGCTGTATCTTCCCATCTCTCCTGAAACTCCTGTTTTCTTCATGGTCAGCGCCTTTACTTTCGTGTCAGCTGTGGCAGTGCAGAACGCCTCCTCAACAGTTCAATCACAAAGCACAGAGTGCTGACAATGCCAGCCTCATGAATAGTGTCCGTCAGCATGAATAGTCTCCATCATGCAGAGTAGTCCCCGGCAGTGCGAGTAGTCTCCGCCAGCATAAATAGTCTCCCTTTGTTAGTTACGTGGTTTTGGTTTCCCCTTTACCGCATCGCAAAGGAAACAGGATGCCTGTTCACAGTTGCTCCCCCGTGCTGTCCCCCGTGCTGTCCCCCGTGCTGTCCCCCGGCCTGTCCCCCGGGCTGTCCCCTGGGCTGTCCCCTCGTGACCCGGGCCCAAGGATGCTTTTAACTTGTGAATTGGAGATTGCGTTTTCTCAGTTACAATCGTAGAACCTGTACAAGAAGAAGTCTGTTATTATCTCAAGGTGATTCAGCTAAAACAAATGACTCCACAAGGTGATTCAGCTAAAACTAATGACTCCACAAGGTCAAGGCGACACAATGTGAAGACGCATGTGAGCAGACAGGAAAACCTGCGTCCGTCACGCCGGGTGGAGGCGGGATGACGGAGGCCACAGTTGACGGCGTGAAAGGCTCCGATAGGCGTGTAGGTTTTGAGCAGAGCCTGCCTGGTCCAATCAAACTGAATCCGAATAAAGCTATATCCGTGAGCGTTTAGCCAAACGCTAAATCCATGTAGTAGTCAGTGAATTATCGTGGAAGGGCCCCGGCGAGGACCATCCATCTCCTCGTCATCGAGATTGTGCTTGAATTAGGTCCAAATGCAAATGTCAAGTCATTACGCCTCCTCCTCGTCTGTAGCGGAGGTTCATGGTCGGGTCCCAGGTGGCCGCTTGCTTCCTAGACACTGGGCCCGACCGCGGCCCACGGGTAGCGTACTTTCGGGGGGGTCTGGGGGTGCCATTTGGGACAGCGTTTGTACAGCTGTTTAGTATGTAGTCTGAGACCGGCGTGGCGCGGGGGGACGGACGCTCCCTGCGTTTAATCAGTGATGATTAATGTCGACCAGTACTCTTATAAAGATCAAGGTTGAACCTCCTCGTTGGCATTCAAAGAGGCTCCTCTGCTGTTCTGCCATTGGAGAAACAAACATGTCGCCGTGGCAGCGGCGGAAGAGAGTGGCGGTTCACTTAACCCGTCTTTACTGGATTGAAGGGGGCGGCGCCGGGTCAAATATGGGCCAGCGGGCTCGCCACCGTCCAGGTATTATCTACACCAACCGGTCGTCTCCGTTGATGGCTCCCCCCGCCCCCCCTCGGAGTTGGACCGAGTGGCGATACCCGGGATGATGGCGCTGGTGATGGATGAAGACTGAGGCGTCTACAGAGTGAGGCAGGTTGGACGTCCAAGGATGTGATGGATGTGTGTGTGTTTCATAGGTAAATGAGGCAGAGGAGGAGCGCTTGCGAGGCGAGAGGGAGCACCAGCGTGTGACCCAGCTGTGCCAGGACGCCGAGCAGCAGGTCCAGAACCTCCAGAAGTCCCTCCGGAAGGTCATCGTCAAGTCCAAACCTTACTTTGAGCTCAAGGCTCAGTTCAACCACATACTGGAGGTATTCCATTGTTGTTTCTTTTTGGGTGGAGCGAGACTGTTTAACTCTGATGTTTTAAATACTTTTTTTAAGTGGACTTGAATACATTATTTTAGGGTTTTAGGCGTTTTTTGTAAAAGCACTTTGTGACAACCGCTGATGTAAAAAGGGCTTTATGAATGAATTTGATTGATTGATTCATTATTTGATTGCCCTATGGCTCTGTAAATTAAATTAAAAGTTTGTGCTTGTCCAATGTTTTTCTTTGTTGCAAGTTACACGTTTTGAACAGTCCTGCAACAAAGAATACCTGAAAATCTGAACTTCTTGTAAATATAGGTATAGGGTAACTCCAACAAAACACGTCTGTTACTACAACACAACACAACAGGTACTCTACAGGTATGTTTGTTGATTTTCAGGAGCACAGGTCTAAGGTGGTCCAGCTGGAAGAGCGGGTTGCCAAGGTGAAGACGCGCTACTCCGTCGCCCTGCGCAACCTGGAGCAAATCAGCGAGCAGATCCACGCCCAGAGGGGGAGTGGCCGTGCCACCAGGGCCCGCCCCTTGGCCTGTGGTGGGAGGAGCTCCCCGGTGGGGGCGGAGGCCGAGGTCAAAGCGGCTGTCCGGATTCCGGTGGAGGCGGCGGGCGCTGGAGGAGGAGCGCTGGAGGGGAGCGACTGGATGGATGGGGAGAAGACACGCCTGTGGGTGGAGAGGCACAGGGAGCAGGGCTGGGGACACCAGGAGAGGGGCGAGGCCGGCTCAGACGCCGCCTCCGTCATCAGCCTCCAGACCATTGCCTCGGACCTGGAGAAGTGTGACTCCGTGGGGCACCTGGGAGACCTGAGTGACGTCAGCAGCCTGGTGGCGGAGGAGTGGGAGAAGGAGCGGGCCTTGACAGCCGAGGGCTTGGAGGAGGACAGGGCTCCTGGGGTTAGGGCGGTCAGGGAGGCGCTCGTCCCCACCCCCAGGCAGGACAGGCTGGAGGAGGTGCGTGGGGCGATGGGCAGGGAGAGGCAAGAGAGCTTCGTCAGGCAGCACCACAGAAGTGTGAGCCTGTGAGACCGGAGCAGCGGCCGTGCCTGGCTGATGGATGACTGCTGACGGAGCTGACGGAGGCCCAGATACAGGAACCGAACCGGAGGCCAACGTGCACAAGATTGTATCAGAGTGATTTTTAGACAAGAGGCCTTTCGACGTTCCCTGGAACACCGGTGCTGATTAAACCTCGGGGCCGATCCCGAATGGCACCCTGCTCCCCTCACGGCGGCCTGCTGCTGCTGTACAAAGTAGGGCACTAGGTAGGGAATAGGATGCGGTTGGGGAATGGGGTAGCGGGGGGGGAGTGTGGCTGGGACGCCGTTCACACATTAATGGATAACAGCGGGAGGCTGAGGCGGAGAGGAAGTGTGCACTGATTCGCCGGGTCCCCCTGGGACTTGTAGTTCTCACGCTCTGATCAGTGGCTCCACACACATTGTCAGCGACAGGAACTACAACGCATGACAAACGCACTGAGGCAAAGCCTGTCGACGCATGGCACCGTACATATAGACAGGGAACAACGAATGGGGCGTCTTTTGCTGATCGCTTGGCCTGGAAGCTGTTTTTAGGATGGATGGAGGATTTTGTTTTAGCGTAAAAACGGAACATTTCGTTTTTGCAGATGAACAAACACATCTCTCTTGTAGTGTGTTTTAGTCCATGACTGCTTTCCATGTTGTTTGAATAACCAGAGACTTTGTTGTTGTGCTTTCCCTTGGTATGAAACAATACTGCTGTCGCCCACTCTCCCTAGAAACATAAAAGGCATATGATTATTGTGTTCTGGACACCTGAAGATAATTAAATACAAAACCTGCTTTTTTCTCTCTTTCCTAATTATTTCCACTGCAGAGATCCTATTAAATTATTATATATCAAAGGAATTGGGGGGGTTACCCACAGAAGAATGTCCTGGAAATGTTCCCAGTATGTAGAACAACAGCTACTCGCTAGATTGTAGGAAAGTGTGTCACAATTTTTACCGACGTAGTCTCCGGTGTCTGTAGCGTACCAGTTGTCTCCAGTGTCTGTAGCGTACCAGTTGTCTCCAGTGTCTGTAGCGTACCAGTTGTCTCCAGTGTCTGTAGCGTACCCGTTGTCTCCAGTGTCTGTAGCGTACCAGTTGTGACTGGAGCTTCATGTTCCCCTGTCAAAGGAGGGGACTACATCGGTAATCTCACATGTTGACAGTAGATCATCGTGCACAATGAGAGGGAAGAAGCCCTCCATGGTCACTGACACTCACTGGGCACATGCTAACCTGTTCCATTTCATTTGATTACGTTTACAGTTTCAAGTCGATTCGCACAGAAAGGGCAGTTTTATGATGTTTATTTATTTATTTTGTTTTTTACTTTCCTTTTTCTCCACATTCTACAATCCTTCATCCTGTCCATGTCTTCCGTTCACTCTGGTTCCCGATGCTGGTTGATATCACTTTTCCGGTTTGACTGAATTCATTTTGTTTTCCTCCAATTTGCTACTGCTGAGCTTTCTCCTCATTACACTTCTGTCCAGTCCTCTACCCCCTAGACAGACAAGGCACCCTATACCCTATATAGTACACTATCCCTCAACAGGGTCCATAGGACTGGTCAAAAGTAGTGCACATCGGTAGGGATCTATCTGGGACACCCTCTGGGTTTGAGCCATAGACCTCTCTGTGCCACAGCTTTGAGCTCAGTGTTTCCTGTTTGTTGCGTTAATGAAATGTCTTCTCGTTTGCCTGTTCCCATTTGCCGCTGTTAAACAGTGATGCTGTTGGCTTGGTAATCATGCTGATGGTAATGTATGGAATATGATGCCGTAACAATTATTAAAATTGAGGAAACCTCACAGTCCAAAAATGGTTTAATCGTCCTGTTAATTTTTTTCATTTGGAAGTGTTTTGCAGGCATTTTAAGACCCTCATAAAAAAAACTTGTCCGAGTTATTTTGATGTGTGGATTTGGTCACGTCAGGTCACGTCCCAGTATCAATAGTCACATCTATTTCCTGATATATGTAAATATATATTTTGGGTCACAGTATCACTAGTCACATCTATTTCCTGATATATATAAATATATATTTTGGGTCACAGTATCACTAGTCACATCTATTCCCAGATCTTATAGGTCATTGTACTTAAGGTTTCATCATGTGCCTGGGAGGACTGCGGCTTGATATCGGGCTTCAACCACAATACTTTGTTGGCAGTTGTATGCTAATTGCATTAGAGCTCCCATCCAGATGTGAATTCATGTCACATTAAGGCGTCAAATCCATTACACTCTAAGGTAACTTCAAAGTCTGCCATTGGATGCTAGTGATGGACAGCTATGCTAACTATGCTCTCTGTTTTCGTGAGAGTCTGCGTATTAATTAATGTGGTTTATTTCAGACTGAACCAGGCAACATGGAGGCTCCTTTGCTTTGGCACCAATGCAGTCTACGCCCGGCATCGGGCTCATATAATGGAGGAGTAGCGATAACAGCCGTCCCACTGAGGCTTAGTTTCAAACGGCCCCATATTTCCCCACAGGGCTCTGGTTCCAAGTAGTGCACTGTGTAGGGAACGCAGTGCGAATTGGAACTCAGCCAGACGATATGCCAGATGTACAGATACAATGCATACTAATTGGAACTTGGCCGCAAGAGGGGTAGTGAATGGGTGGAGGAAGGTGTTGCTTCTGGATGCGGATCACACCGTGGGGTGAGAAGGGTAATGAATTGGCAGAGGAAGGTGGTGCTTCTGGATGCGGATCACACCATGGGCGGAGGAAGGTGGTGCTTCTGGATGCGGATCACACCATGGGCGGAGGAAGGTGGTGCTTCTGGATGCGGATCACACCGTGGGCTGAGAAGGGTGGTGAATGGGCGGAGGAAGGTGGTGCTTCTGGATGCGGATCACACCGTGGGCTATGAAGGGTGGTGAATGGGCGGAGGAAGGTGGTGCTTCTGGATGCGGATCACACCGTGGGCTATGAAGGGTGGTGAATGGGCGGAGGAAGGTGGTGCTTCTGGATGCGGATCACACCGTGGGCTGAGAAGGGTGGTGAATGGGCGGAGGAAGGTGGTGTGTCTGGATGCGGATCACACCGTGGGCTGAGAAGGGTGGTGAATGGGTGACTCGGGTGTCCGTGTCCCCAGACCAGGCACTCTACAGAGGCCCTCGGTAGCACACTGAACAGCGTGTCATTTGGGTTGAAGCCAGAAAAAAAATGGAGATTATTCTGTCTCTGCGAGCTTCAATTATTCAACGCCAATATAAATATAGAGAAGCGCTGCGTTTAGAACCAAGCGGTCACAGGGGGTGGCGTTGGAGTGGTTGAAAGAGGTGAGAGGCGGAAGAGCCGTGGAGAAGTGTGATAATTGATTTGTGATTGGGGATTATGAAGAAAAGGGTTGGTGACCGGCAAAATGAGGCAAAAACCTGGGGCCAAATAGGCACCAGAACCTTATGGAGTTATAACTCCCAAGGGACCTCTGTAAATCTGACTGAAAGGAAAATATAAACCTCCCTTTGAAGAGCTCTAGGTTGCATCTGAATTCCAAATACTACCCCATTCCATAAATTGTGCACCCCCTTTAACCAGAGCCCTGAGGACCAAAGTCAATATGTACGTAATTTGGGGTTGGAGCTTTCGTCTTTTTTAAAGATTTGAATACTTTTTTGATCTCACCTCTCAGCCACTCATAATTGAGCCCTTCTTTCTGCACCACAATCTAGAACTGTCTGTTCAGCCAGCAGTGCAGTTCTACCAATGAGGGCCAACGTACAATCTACCAATGAGGGCCAACATACAATCTATCAATGAGGGCTAACGTACAATCTACCAATTAGGGCCAACGTACAATCTACAAATGAGGGCCAACATACAATCTATCAATGAGGATCAACGTACAATCTACCAATTAGGGCCAACGTACAATCTACCAATGACGGGAAACGTACAATCAACCAATGCATCTTTTGGAGATGAGATACACCAGCCACCATCAAGGCCAGTTTAATCTGTATCGGCGGGACATAATTAGCCTGCTCAGATAACAGTAAAGCCACCCCACAGGATTATCAAACCTTCCCATTATTTATAGTGGACAGAGAGTTATTTTCTTTACACTGAGAGCTGGTTTTGCAGAAAAGGTTTAGCCTACTCCTGAACTAAAAATCAAACTCACAGGTAATGTAATTTGGTCCTGATTAGTAGTGGCCTGTTACGAGTTCAGATCCAAGTCCTGTGTAGTTCTGTTGGTGGAGGGCAACCCTAAAACATCGAAGGCCTTTACAGCTGGAAGCTGAGTATCATTAACAGTAAAAAGGGGTCTCTCTTATGGTTGTAAAATCAAGTCTCCAGTGTCTGATTTTGACCATGTAACTGGTCTTTGTTCTGGTAATTCAAAAAGGGAGTTTAGATTTATATTACAACAAGCAGTGATTTTTTTACTATTCATATTTTAAATTCTGAAGATAAAAAAGGATTTAACGTTAGGGCGCATTTCCCATGTGCGTTCGTTTCATCGCGCAGAGCTGAGAAAACATCTATTCTCTGCGTCTCCTTTTGGAAAAGGCAGATCCGTTTTCCTCTGCATGCTCTTCTCGACACCATGCCTTGCCTACAAAAGACAGGACAGACTCATCAAAACTGGCTTATGTATTCAGACTAAAGGCAAAATGAACGATAACACCGAAAATGCCTGCAATGACCCCGTTCTCTGTAATAAAACCGCCTTGCGTACGTACCGAATGCCTCCCTATTGCCTGTGTAGTGGACCACTTTTGACACGGCCCTTATGGAGATCTCTGAGGTGTTGGTCAAAAGTACACTACTTAGGTAACGTGGCGCCATTTACAATCAAAGCTTCAGCCAGCCAGGAGACCCGATCGTACCAGCCAACCAGCCGCAGAATGTGTTTATTAAACTCGTGGAGTGACTCCGATTATAAAATCAAAATGACGCGGCCCAGAGAGAAGGATGAGCCTAACAGAGGGAGTTGATTGGCTAGCCACGGTTTGCCATCAACTCGGCTTAGGGGGAGGTCTGTACTGTTTATCTAGGATGTTTGCACCCCATCTGTCTTTCCGTCACCCAATAAGCGCACCCATTTCTCCCACCGCTCTCCCTACTAGTCTCTACGAGGCCGATCCGCGTAAAGGCTTCACCGACATACCGTTCCCCACTGCAGATAAGAGGGGAAGAGTTAACGTTGCGTCTCGCCCGGTGACGTCGTCGGTGAGTGAGCGACTGAGGACTGAGGATCGAAAAGAAGGAAGAGAACTAAGACTGAGGGGAGGGAGGGAGGTGCACACTGCAACATCGCCTGTGTGTGTGTGTGCGCGTCAGTGTATGTGCGTGTGCCTGCATGTGTGTGTATCGTGCTTTTCGCGACAACATTTTACACTCGTCAAAAATATAGCGAGATTTTTTTTAACTGGGTCAGAGCATAGACGTATTGCAGTCTTAGTTTTGTGGGAAACATTTGTTTGCACAAGGCACACTTTTTCGCACTGCTTTTGACATTTACATGTATATTTTCTGTCTACGAGTCGTTTTCGATGGAAACATGGCAATTGATCCGGCGTCTAGTATTTGTGAGTATGATTCGGACAGCGGGCAATAGGATACCTTAGGTAGGTGAAAACAATACGCGTTACCTTTTTTGTACTTTGATGGACTGGTAATTCCCGTGTACATTTAGATGAATGTGATTTCACTTAGGTATTTAAAACCAAGTAATGCGTACTTATTTGAACGTGTAAGTTATGCTACTTCATAAACACGGAGGTTGATATACGGCTTTGATTTTTAAGGCCGACTATTAATTGGTTTATTTAATGTAGCCTGGTTTAATATGCTACATGTGTATTTCAAGTCTGTATTATTGTGTATGGAATAGTGACAGTTATAAGCTTAGCTAAGCATTTGACTTGTTCCAGGTTTATATTTCATCAGTAGCCTCTCAGCAGTTTTCCCCGAGAGATTCGGTCATATTGAATACATTTAGGCTGTCGCTGGTGGGTTGTGGTGGTCGCTCGTGCGCGTGCACACGCACTCTCACTCACACGCGAACGCACATTCACTGGCGAACGGATCAACACGCACGCTGGATTTACGCCAACCAAACCTCTTTTTGTGGCATCGTCTCCCTCGCCGACTGTCATCCCCGAGCCAGAAGCTGAGCTGGCGGTGCAGCAGTAAGTTTGGACGTTGCAGTTGTCTCTCGCCCTGTTGGTGCGGAACCTCGATCAGTTCTCGTTCATCCATCTCGCCGTTTTCCACTGTCTGTCATCGTTTCATCCCCTCTCGGTGTGATTAGACGTGTGAGTGTTTTGTTGGCCCGTTAGGACCCCGCCGAATTTTGAGACTCAGCTTGAAAGGGGTGTTTATTCTATTGCTGTGAGTACAGAGACCGGTGTAGAATAGAGCGCCAGTTTCATGTTTTAGGTTGTCTCAGTTTGGCCATATAGCGGCGAAAGAGTGCCTCCATTGGTTTTGAATGTCACAGGGGCTCTTTATCGCGGTGTCTACGGGGAGCCTCTTCTGACACCAGCATTCACTTTTCCTCTACTTAGGCTGTGCTAAAACAGTACTTGGAAGTAGGCTATATAGCAATACATGCTTATTACACGGCATGTGTGCCAATCTTGCCAATTACTGACAAATGGTCTCGGTCAATTGTTGGTTTTAAATGTCGGTGCTGGGTTTTGGCAATCACACAACACTGCTGGAAGCTTTCACCAGGCACCTGTAGCTCGGGCTGAACCGCTTTAACCGTGCCGTTATCCCATAGTTTTTATTGAACTCCGGGCCGGGAGGGGTCGATGTGGCGCTGTTTCCATCTCTGGTAATTAATTAACGAATTACAGTCATTGATTGGTGCACAAGAGCTCACTCACCTGGTATTCCGGGTCTGTATCAATCCGTCACTAATGAGTTGAGTTAGGAACAGCGGGTGTGCGCTCAGGCCACCGGCAGGACCGTTCAATAGCGCTGCGCCAATACGCTTCCAGCACACTACGCTGTCCATAGTCCTGAAACGCACGTAAACGATGTGTCTGAATTAATTGCTCTGAAATGCGTGTAAATCGACAAGCTTGTCAGTAATGAAAGGCCTTCCGTTAATTTTCTTAATATAGAAACATTGACACAGCTTGTACGTTAATCAATCACAATGGAATACTGCTGTTTGGGTGGCTGGTGTACGTGTGATGGAGGTTATGTGTAGGCAGTTGTATGTATTTCTTGGTGACAGGATACAGGACGGTATCAGAGCAAGTCAGTGCTGTTCCAGATTTAATTTCTAATCTGTTCCAGGTCTGTACTCTATTTTCTGAGAGTTTACCTTTCTTGTGTATTCAGTCTGAGTGCAATGATGCTATGCTCCGATTTGAACATATCGGTGTCATTGCGTATATTCCATATCACTGCTCGCATATTCCATATTGGCATCTGTATTCCATATTGCGGTTTATATTCCACTTTGGGGTGTATATTCCCGAAAATGCACTACTGAATATGGCATTGCCGGTGCACCCTTGTGATTTTACCGGCATTGCCGGCAGTAGGCTTCAGCTCCGCCGCGGCTTCCACCGGATCACAGGCAGAGACACCCGACGTGAGGTCTCTATTTAAATCTCCGGGCTCTTCTCAGCATTACATCGGCGGTGCGGTGCGAGGGCCTTTGGATGTTGGTTCACAGATGTATTGGACTGTAACGTACACCGTGTGTGTGTGTTCCTGGCAGACACCCATCCTCTGTTTGGGCTCTGGGAAAGTTCTCTAGTTAACTTCTCTGTCCGCGGGCTCTTTGAGGATTCTGGGTAGTAAGTCTACACGCTATGTTTTGACGTTTAATTTGCGTCTGGTTTACAGGGTCCCGCCATTGCCTCTTGGAATGCGTCTTTCCATGGTAACGTGTTTCGTATGTTAACGTTTCTCCTGTGTTTGAAATGACACCGCATTGCTTTTAAACTACGCCTTATGAGATACAAAAAAGACATGTTTAGGTGTGTGACGCCCGTGGTGGGTGTAAACGGGGTTAATTGACGTTGCCATGGTGAAGTATGGTGTTATTTTTACAGCACTGTTGCGACCCCCAGTGAAGAGAAAGAGCCCTGTTAATTGAGTCACTAATGAAGAATTGGGTGTTTTACAATGCCTTGTGTCTCTGAGTTTGCTGACAGTGCGATGTGTATTGTGTTACCATCCAATCATCACACAGGCACACGGTTTCCGAGGGATACCGGTTATCCAGGAACAGTGACTGAGGGTTATATCAGCACACAAACAGCAGAGAAGAAGAGAGCAAGAGGACAAAGACAAGCAAGGAGATTAGAGAGAGAGAGCAGACAAAGAGAAATTAAATTCTAAGACAAAAAAGATTGAGAGTGAGAGAAAGAACGATGATAAAATATTCAAAAGAAGAGGGATGAATAGATAAAGGACATGGAGAGAGAGAGAGGTTTGTAACAGGACATAGTCTGTAGACACCTATCTGACTGGCCAGGTGACTAGCAGGACATAGTCTATAGACTCCTATCTGACTGGCCAGGTGACTAGCAGGACATAGTCTATAGACTCCTACCTGACTGGCCAGGTGACTAGCAGGACATAGTCTATAGACACCTATCTGACTGGCCAGGTGACTAGCAGGACATAGTCTATAGACTCCTATCTGACTGGCCAGGTGACTAGCAGGACATAGTCTATAGACACCTATCTGACTGGCCAGGTGACTAGCAGGACATAGTCTATAGACTCCTACCTGACTGGCCAGGTTATTAGCAGGACATAGTCTTCACAATGTTGTCATCAGGGAGCTCCAAGCAGTCTGTCTGCGGTACCTGAATGACTAGATGTTAAGCCCTTCCCTGATGGGAGACTTAAAGAGACGTTTCCTACAGTATAATATGAAATGCCTCATAGGGCTCTGGATGATACTGGTCATTAACACCCTGAAGCCTCCAGCAGGATTGTGTGTGTGTGTGTGTGTGTGCGTGTTCAAGCCGACAGTAAGAGCTACTTTCATCCTGATGGACAGTGTAATAGAGTCTCCTCTCACCTTCTCCTGTCTGAGTGAAAGATATAAACACACACATACACACAAAGCGTTGCACACACAGACCCTCACACAATAACACACAGAGAATTGCACGCAAGGACACACACACCGGTTTTGGTCGACCACAGACTGATCCCTCTCGATGCAAACCCACTACAGTCACTGATTGACAAATGGATGTGTCTGCTGCCAGGTAAACAGCCTCCTGGCACCAGGGTGTGTGTCCCCAATTACACCATATTCCCTATGCAGTACACTACTTTTACCCAGTGCCCTGACCCAAAGTAGTGTGCTGTGTCTGGAATAGGGCACCATTTGAGATGTAGACTAGGATTAGTGGCTGTGGCTGAACTGGACATGAAACACGCAGAGATTTGATCAGTCATTACCTGAATGTCTACCTGTCTGTTTCCCCCCGACATTCACTGCAGAGATATGATTGGTCATTACCTGTCTGTCTGTCTGTCTGTCTGTCTGCTTGTCTGTTTCCCCTCGACATCCATTGCAGAGATATGATCGGTCATTACCTGTCTGTCGGCCTGTCTGTTTCTCCTCGACAAACAACACAGAGATATATTTGGTTATTACCTGTCTGTCAGCCTGTCTGTTTCCCCTGGACATCCATTGCAGAGATATGATCGGTCATTACCTGTCTGTCTGCCTGTCTGTTTCTCCTCAACAAACAACACAGAGATATATTTGGTCATTACCTGTCTGTCAGCCTGTCTGTTTCCCCTGGACATCCTTTGCAGAGATATGATCGGTCATTACCTGTCTGTCTGCCTGTCTGTTTCTCCTCAACAAACAACACAGAGATATATTTGGTCATTACCTGTCTGTCTGCCTGTCCCCTCGAAATCCATTGCAGAGATATGATTAGTCTTTGCCTGTCTTTCTGCCTGCCTGTTTTTCCTCAACAACCAACGCACATTTATGATTGGTCTTTACCTGTCTGTCTGCCTGTCTGTGTTCCCTCGACAACCATCTGCCGCTGGACATTCATTGGCTGTCATTGACCATATATACTGACTTGGCCTTCCGTATTTCACTCCGTAATTCTCACTGTCACTTTTGCTCATATTTCTTCTTATCTACGTCTCCCTTGCCCATTACCTGTCTCTCTCTCTCCCTCGACCCCCTCCCCGGCCCCCCCTCTCTCTCTTTCTCCCCATCTCTCTCTCTCTTTGTGTCTCTCTCTCTCTTGTTCACCCCATTTGCTATCCTCACAGATGGTCAAGGGCGGTGAAATTCCAAGTATCCGCTGATTTTATTCATGTTCATTATAATTTTCTACCCTTTTCATACACCTGATTGAGCGGAGAGTGGCTGAGAATTTGTGTGTGTGTGCGTGTGTGTGTGCGTGTGTGTGCGTGTGCAATCTCTCACTGTAATATGAAGGGGCTCGGCCTATCCTGTGTGTTTGGTGTGCATTTGCAAATACATTTGAAAATGGTCTGCTTCAAAAGAGGCTGAAATATTTTGCCTTAAAGTAAAAGGTCCAAGAAGATTGGAAAAAGGCTGTATGGTGCTGGTGACTTGGAATGGATTGTGACGGAATCTTTGATTGGATGTGATTGACAGGTACTTACAGTATTTCCATTATCAGCCTGTGTCCCAATGCAATCCCTATGTCCTGTTTCGATCTGAGCTGTCTTTCTCTGTTAGTTAATGAAGCATCTGACAAAAGTCTGAGTTATGAAAAGGTCTCAAAACAAATGTTGTGCTCCATTTACCCTCGAATTTAGACGTGTTCTATAGCTCAGGAGATAAATGATCTTTGCTTGTATGGATCGAGGCATCTGATCCAATATCTAGAGCCTTAAGCTGGAAACACTATGCTGTGTTTGTGTGTAGGTTATTACAGTAGCAACACTATGCTGTGTTTGTGTGTAGGTTATTACAGTAGCGACACTATGCTGTGTTTGTGTGTAGGTTATTACAGTAGCAACACTATGCCGTGTTTGTGTGTAGACTATTACAGTAGTGACACTATGCCATGTTTGTGTGTAGACTATTACAGTAGTGACACTATGCCATGTTTGTGTGTAGACTATTACAGTAGTGACACTATGCCATGTTTCTGTGTAGACTATTACAGTACCAACACTATAGTAAATTTTTTCTTGGCATTTATCAACCTTTTGCAGAATTGGGGCTAACGACTTTTACCAGGAGCTGTTGAATGTAGATCTTTCCAGGTCTTTCCAGGTCAGCCTTAAGCTCTTTAGGTGTTTTACAGTGTTTTTTTCCACAGTTTGCACCAACCCTCTAAGACTACTCTCATTGATTTTCCTCTTTCCATCATGTCCCGGGAGATTCCTTGACAGTTTCAGAGTAGCAAACTATGAGATGCCAAGGTCTTTGGAGATGGCCTTGTACCCTTTAGAATTATTGTGTTTGGTGATGATAGTATTTATGATGCTCTCAGACAGCTTTCTTGTCTTCACTACTGTGAAAAATGAACATTGAATATTAGTGGCCCGACATACTTCATTTTGTTAATTCAAGTCATTTGAGCACTGACAATTTATCACAGCCTAATTTACCACAGGTGAGTCTAATTTATGTATTCTTTTTCAAACTGATTTCCATTCCTCAAACGTTGCGACTAATCATATCTTAGCAATACTTTAGACCAATCCTTCATCAGTGCCCTTCCAGGAGGCATTTAGTAGATAACTCATTTAGACAAAAAAGTCCTAAAATATATATCAAAACAATATTTTTACAAAATGTGCAACACATAAATAGATTCAAGATTAAAGAGTTACTTCTTAGAGCCCAATGGATGAGGGGTTACCTTTCAGAGCTTCATGTACTGTATAAAGGGTTAACTCTCAGCTTAATGGATGAAGGGTTTCCTCTCTGAGCTTCATGGTTGAATGGGTTCATCTAAAAGCTTTATGGATTAGGGGTTAAGTCTCATAGCTTTATTGATGAAGGGTCAGTAATTAGAAATATCAAAGAGTCAAAAAGAGGGTGGATGCATCTATTTTCATTGTGTAACCTTTTGAGTGTTTCATTTAAATGATTTATTTTGTTTGCATATACCCCACCTCCCCCTGAGATCCCCTCACTGCCAGGGATAATCCGTTATTTATGACAATCCTGGGGCAATTAGGTTGTGCTTTGCTCAAGGGCATATCCAAAATACATGTCCACTTCTTGAATTAGGAATTTGAACCAGCAATGTTTTGGTTACTGACCCATTTCGAAGCAAGCTGGGTTGTCTGGTTGGCAGACAAACGCATTCATTAGGGTACGTGGATGAGTCATGGAATGCATTGGTGAATGGACGAGTAGCTGAGCTTGTGTTAGAGATAGTTGGGATGCAGCCGGTGTCTCAGGGTGATATAGAGATGTTTGGGAAGCAGCCGTTGACTGAGGGTGACAAAGTGGTAGTTGGGATGCAGCCGGTGTCTCAGGGTGATAGAGAGATAGTTGGGATCCAGCCAGTGACTCAGGGCGATAGATAGTTGGGATGCAACCGCTAACTGAGGTTGATAGATTGTTGGGATGCAGCCGGTGTCTTAGCGTGATAAAGAGATAGTTGGGATCCAGCCAGTGACTCAGGGCGAAAGAAAGTTGGGATCCAGCCAGTGACAAAGGGCTATAGATAATTGGGATGCGACCGCTGACTGAGGGTGATAGATAGTTGGGATCCAGCCGGTGTCTCAGGGTAATAGATAGTTGGGATCCAGCCGGTGTCTCAGGGTAATAGATAGTTGGGATCCAGCCGGTGTCTCAGGGTAATAGATAGTTGGGATCCAGCCGGTGTCTCAGGGTAATAGATAGTTGGGATCCAGCCGGTGTCTCAGGGTAATAGATAGTTGGGATCCAGCCGGT
>JACXGK010007560.1:0-24899 GCA_016801125.1 Novumbra hubbsi
ACAGACAGACACAGACTGGCACACACACGGACACAGACACACACGCACACACATATACACACACAGAGACACAGACACACACGCACACACATATACAGACAGACACAGACTGGCACACACACACACACACACGGACACAGACACACACGCACACACATATACACACACACAGAGACACACACACGCACACACACACATATACAGACAGACAGACACAGACTGACACACACGCAAGCACACACACACACGGACACACACACACACACCCCCACCCACGCACAGACACACACAGAGGAAGTGCATTTTATTCCATTGCCCACAATGTCTTTTAGTGGTAAAGCACTCCGTCTGCTACAACAACACACGGTGCATTAAAGATCCATTTAGCTCATTCATGTGTTTAGCGGAATAAGGAAAAGAAAGCTTTTAGACTGATTATGAACTGGGTGGTGATTCCGGTCAGCTATTGTGCATTTAAATGTACATTGGGAAGAATCTTATCATTCTACAGTTTTTAGGCCGGGCTAAGGACCCCCAGGATTTAGGCAGAATGCGTCAACAATGTTAGTTGAGCTGACGGCCGATGACACGCGCTTCTGTGAAGGACCAAGTAAAAAAATATATTAAGTGGCATGTTATTATGAAAACTTTTTATCAAGCCCCATTTTAAAATAATCACATACATAGTATTTCCCACTGTTTTTCTTTCATCACAATGTATTTCATAAAACCATGGCCTTTTTCATGATATCATGACTTATCTCATAATTTCATGGCGTATTTATTATTTTCATGGTGTCTTCCATCATTTAATGGCCTTATCGCTTGGAGATTCCAATTCACTTGCTGGAGCCCAACCTACCCACAAAGAGTGGGGTTTATTTATATATATTTTCTTTTACAAAAATGCTCTTCTCTTCCATTCTCACAGGTCTGCTGAGTTTCACACTATATAACATCACAGTAACTCCACTCTATGATGACAAGACAGGACGTGGAGAAGTACTAAGGATCTGCTCAGGAGAAGGAGGTTTCTCTTTGTTTCTGTTGCCTCTTTTGTTTCTTAAAAATGCATATTAATCGATGTATCAATGTATTCAATGTGTCTTAGTTGTGTCCGTGCATTTCTAACCACCTATCTATTACTTCATAAACTCAGCCCCTAACTATACCATCTCGATTCTGGAAAGCCACCAAGACAAAAGTGCTCATATCTACTGGACCACTGAAGCTCCACTTCGGAGACCATGCACTGGTGTTATTGTCAACTACACTGTGTTCTACAAGACGAGAACGCAGCCAGAGCAGAGTGAGTCTCCTGGAGTGCATGTTCAAAAGCCGTGACAGTGTTTTCAACCATACCCACAAGCCGTTGTCTCCCCCCCCCCCCCAGGTGTGACGGTTAATAGTAGGATGAGGAGTGTGACTTTGGAGTCTCTCCAATCAGACACCGAGTACGCCGTCCGTGTCACGGCTAGTGCTGTCACTGGGGAAAATGTCAGCCGTACCCATTACTTCAAAACGGATAAATATGGTAAGGTCACACCCCCTTCTGATGGGTTCTCATGGCAGCAAACATTAGAAGGCATTGGTCTTTTGGAAAAGGTATAGTTCGTCGAACGGCCAGTTCGTCTAGTTAATTAATGTCTCCCTTCAGGCAGGACCTTCGTCACAAAAACCGCCATCATCTGTGCTATCAGCATCCTTGTCGTCTTAGTAACTGGATCATGCTGTGTCATTCAGTAAGTTCCGTCGTAGATCTCAGAACCTTTAAAAGTCTGCATCCCAGACAGAAGCCTAATTCTAATTTTACTGTTTCCTGTATGAATAGGCATTTCAGACACAGTCCAATCACTCACTTGAAGGCCAATTATGTCAAATAAAGTACAATTTCAATGTCACACGAACACAAATCAAATGAGAGGATTTGCTGTGTCATGTTGGTGAATTGCTTCCTAGGTGGAAGAGGAGCATGAGGAAGATGATTCCCAACCCAGGTCTTAGTTCCTTGGCTTTCTGGTCTTCTCAGGAGTGCCATAAGGTAACAGCATGCACATTCTATGCTGAATGAAATCAGAATAACTCCTAAAAGCGTCCCATTCATAATATTTGGCAGTGGATAACACATTTCTGATTTTAAAACGAGCATTTGTTCTGGATGCAAATGAGCGCTTGCAGTGTGTGCCATTCCCCCTGAACGCTTCTGTTTGGTGCACGTGTCTCTCCACACATCCAGCCATTTAACAACCCCCCGCAACCTGAGACCCGTGAAAAGATCCACCCCTGTGAGGTGGAAACCATAGAGGACAGCGTGCCGGGCCTGACGACCACAGAGGACAGCGTGCTGGGCCTGACGACCACAGAGGACAGCGTGCCGGGCCTGACGACCACAGAGGCGGAGGACCCTGAGGACGGAGCAGAGACAATGGGCCTCCGGGCATACCGAAGGAGCTCCGGCTTTGGTAGCAGGAGCTCCAGTGACAGCCAATCCGTGGAGGAGAGCATCAGACTGATTCCGGCCCCAGCCGTGCTCCCGTTGCCGGCTCGCCTCGATGGAGGACCCGATCGGCCGGAGTCGATCCCCCGCGGACGCTCACCGTCGGACCCCTTAGGCTCGCCGGTCCCTGAGAATGGGCCCGTCAACCCGTACATGGTGCAGACTCCGGTCGACCGGCCAGCAGGAGTACACGAGGAGGAGTCAGGCAGGAGTCTGCTGGAGGAGACGGGGTATCACTGCCACACTGCCTCTAGCCTGGCATACGTAACCCTTGACATGATATAACACAGGAAGTCCGGCGGGGGAACGTAGACGGGTGTAAACACGCTCCAGAATCCGAGACACTCCTCTCCGGTGTGGCTTCACCCAGGACCAAATCACGCATCAGGTTTTACATGTACATTTTTTAAATTGCGCTTATGTATCTTATGTGTTTATGTAGCTTGCCGGGCCGGGTAGATGTCTGCTTGTTTCTTCGGTCGGACCTTTGGCACACATCTTTTATGGACTGGAGGGGATGGGGTTTGTGGGGGTTGTTGCAACATGAGTTCCTGAGAACAGACGGGAAACGTGCCGTGCAAAGACTGAACAATTATTTACCGCTGTCTGAGTCACAGCCTCAGAATCGGCCTTTACTAAGTAGAGTCACACCCTATTTCATACACCAAACGTTCAGTGATCAAGTCAAAAGTGTTTCCCTATACAAACAATAGGGTTTAATGACTTTTACTTGTAGCTTGTCACATCTGTTTCTTGACAATTCTGCCTACTCTTTGGCAAGGTTCCTCAAGCTCTCTGAAGCTGAATGTGTCCTGATGGTTAACAGCAGCTCTATAAATCTTGCCAGTTCCCCAAGTGGATTAATCTGTGATCTAAGTATTTGCAAATACAAAGGAATATTTTGGGTCAAATCTGCATTGGTATTTGACCCAACATATTCCTATGATTACAGATTGTTACTTACCTAAATGCCAATGAGGGTAGCAGATGGGAAGGTGAGGCAAAGATGAATGGTTTGTCTAAACTGAAACTCTTTTATATGCACCAAATTTCATTGAACAAAAAGCCCAGATTTTTATGTTTATTTTGTTGTTGTTGGAAAAGGATTGTATCCATATTAAGGTCTTTTGTTCCCTGATTGTCTGAGAATTTGTCTCATTTCATTGAGTAAAAGGAAACGTTAAAGCAACATGCAAACACTGAAACACAATGTATCCTGTTGAAGAAAGTCTATTGGCAACAGGCACACCCAAATTAAGGTGTCTAAAGAAAATTGTTACACCTTTTGAATGTGTCCAGTATTTTAGTGATGCAGTCTTTCTTTGTTGGGGACCTTTCACTTGCAGTTTCTGTTCCTGATATTTATTATTTCTGGCATGTGTGGTCATGCATTTTGACACTGTTCCCATTTCCACATTAAATACTTTTATGTAAGATATGCTGGGCTGTCAGCTAAATGCTGCTGAACATATGCATTTTCCAGCTGCATTTTTTCTGCAACTAAATTAATTGTAATTGTATGCACACTGCTCAAATAAATGGAACAAGTATTCATCACAGTATAACGCCAAGTCAATTACATTTCAGGGATATAAATCTGTCCAGTTAGGAAGCATAAGCGATTGTGAATGAATGTCACCGGGTTTGCTGCAATTGAAAGTGACAACAGGTGCACATGAGAGGCAACAGCAAGACAACCCCAAACAAGGGAATGGTTTTGCAGGTGGTGACCACAGACAATTGATCTCTTCTTATCCTTCCTGAATGATTCTTCCCTAGTTTTGCTAGCGTCTTTGTCACTACTGGTAGCATGAGGCGGCACCTGCCGCTCATTCAGATTGCACAGGTAGACCAGCTCCTGTCTCAAGAGCATGGAAGGAGATACCAGGAGATATTACACAAGGAGAGCTGGTCTGGGCCGTAGAAGGGCATCAACTCAGCAGTAGGACCAGTATCTGCTCCTTTGTGCCACTCCCAGAGCCCTACTGACCGACCTTGAGAGGGCTACTGGTGTGCATGTTTCTGACCAAACTGTCAGAAGCCAACTCCATGAGGGCGACATAAGAACTCCATGTCCTCTAGTGGGACCTGAGCTCACAGCCCAGCACCGGGAAGCTTGGCGCCCCGTTTTCTTCACAGAGAGCAGGTTCCCACTGAGCACATGTGACAGACGGGAACGTCTGGAGACGCCGTGGTGAACGTTATTCTGCCTGCGACATCACCCAGCATGGTGGGTCAGTGATGGTCTAGGGAGGAATATGCTTTCAGGGTCGTAGACCTCTCTGTGTTAGCCAATGGTTCCCTGAATGTCGTTAGATTCCGGGATGAAATCCTCAGGCCTTTTTTCCTCAGGTTATCGGACTTCTCAACCCGCACTGTTTGAATATAATCACATGAATCACCTCAAATGCCCTGATGACGTTCTGCGCTCATTCAATGCACATTAGAATATTTTAATGTACCCTTCATAGGCACTGTTACAATTTATTTCATATTGTCATTACCCTTTTTGAAATTGCTTCTCGTTTACATTATGTATATATTCTGTTAAATTATATTTTACTTAATGCTACTGGGGGGGATGTTTCATGCATTTATTTTGTGCATTTTACAATAATAAAAGACTTTGACCAATCGTCAGTACTTACACTGGTGCCCCCTGGGTTCGTCCTGGTGCAGAAACTAAACAATCTGGGCCTTTCCGGGTGAATTTAATGACACTTTTACACCAGCGTGAATGCTTACACAACCAAAACCTTTGTTTTTTCCCCCCTCAACGTTTACATATGATGTATTAGTGTAAATCAGTGCCAGATAATCCTAGTTAATCACATTTAAATTTGAGATTGTGACACAAAACTTAGTTGTTTTGTTTATACTGGGACAGGGATTATTTATTTTTCTTCCTTACATGTTTTCATTGAAAGCCCAAACAATAGACTGCTTTATAAGAATCATGTCAACATCACTTTGTAAAATGACACAGACCCCAGGCATTTTATTAAGTTTTATTATTATTATTATTATTATAATTGTTACACTTTAAAACCACGCTCCCAAAAGGGACAATGGAAACCTGCGCCATGCAGTGAAATGCTAGGGAATGTTATGTTTCCTTAATATGTAGTGTGAACTGAGGGATGGTGTCAGAATACATTTAAAAAACGGTATCAATATACAGATGTCAGTAAATGTTACATTAATTTCTCCCACATAGGAACCCATCTGGACTCTGTTGACCAGTACAAACTTTACAAACAAACCTAAAAGAAACAAACAAAATATACTGCATTTCTATTCATTCTTCAGACATATAAAAAAAAATATATAGCAGTAACCAATCTAAATGAACTCGTGTAATATTGCATCACTGTCTTTTTCTGACCTGGACTTAGATGTTTTCAATATTCTCAGTCAATATTACCACAAAACTATCACATTTCAAAAAACACAAACAATAATTTACACAAAGTGAAATAAAGTGTGCCTCCTGGTGACTGGGATCTCTGAAAACGGTTCCAACGATGACTTCATCACAATCCATAATGTGAAGTCAACCGAACTTGAAATCAAATGAGCCATTTTGGCCAAAACAATGATGTCAACACGACAAGCAATTCCTCCCCATCTGCCAGCCTGCCCCATGACCCACCCCTCACTAACATCTGCCAGCCTGCCCCATGACCCACCCCTCACTAACATCTGCCAGCCTGCCCCATGACCCACCCCTCACTAACATCTGCCAGCCTGCCCCATGACCCACCCCTCACTAACATCTGCCAGCCTGCCCCATGACCCTGCCCAATGACCCACCCCTCACTAACATCTGCCAGCCTGCCCCATGACCCATGCCCCTGCCCAATGACCCACCCCTCACTAACATGACACACTGTGGTGTTCAGCGGCCATTTCAGCGGGAGGCGATGTGGGCTGTTTCCCAGAGGTAGGAGAAGCGAAAGGAATCTCAGATAGCGCACCTCAAATGTCCTCCAATTAGTACTAATGCAATTAATGAAATCAGTCACAACGAACTGCTTCCAAATAAACCACAACTCATTCATAACATATACATATATATCCATCTTCCACAACTTACTGTTGCATTTTTCTCTGGTTTGAGAGCAACTGTTAAGAATAACATAGAACCAGTCTGCACACCACCAAGGGGAATTGGTTCAGTCTAGACTCTTGATTGACATTGTCAGTTGATGTGTCAGAATTGATGCTCGAGGGTCAAAACAACAAAAATAGATAAGAAAAAGTTTAAGCCATCAGGCGCCCAGTTTAGAAGAAACCCATAGGAGAAACATGCGAAAGATAATGTATGCCATGTCATCTGTTCATGAGTATAATATTACACGTGATCAACTAGGCTGGTACATCACTTATGATTGTTAGCCTACATTGCTTGCCATGCTATTACACACAGGGTGACTACATTCAGTTTTCCAACCAACCATCTGACATGATATTGGACATCATGATAATGTGCATCCTGCAGCCAAACAACCTAACTAGTACAATACTGATGTGGCTAACTTTCATTGGAGGAGACAACATCACGGTTGTCCCTGATTTCTTTTGAGTAGGTCCTGATTTCTGAAAGTTTGATGAATTGTGCAACAAATGCATTTAGGGTGTCAGACGTGTCCACCGTTTTCTCTGGGCAGATTCCGGGCCCTTCTGAATGACTTGGGAGAGCCCTCTGGAGTCTCTGCCTGACGAAGAGACACCTTAGCTTTGTGAACTTTTGTTTTATTTGTACATTTAAAGGGTATTGGTGTAAAAATGAGATTTGCTTATATTTGTATTGAACGGGGGGGGGGGTTATACTAGCTAGAACCACCATCCGTTGTACTCTTTAGCATCGTCCTTTAGGTCCTTTGTGTGGGAAAACAAATGGTCACACCGAGCCGGCATGTGGAGACCAGCGACCACGTACGATAATGCACTTGTCTTCAAACGGCAATGAGTAAAGCTAAAATGACAAAGTACAAGCTTCTGCTGCACTGAAGTCGACAGCAGCAACAACCAGCCTCGTCAACCAGACGTTGTCCAGTCAGACAGAGGGCGCGTTTGGGTCCACAACACTGGTTCATACAAGGAGCAGAAAATAACACAGGGCTGCCATGGTTACCATGGCATCTACAGTCTTGGAAACACAGGTCATCAGGGCAGAACTATAAACTATGGCCACAATTAAGATGATTTCTCAGACAGCCTCCCAGTTCTCCCTGTGTTAGGGGCCTAGCGAACTCTGACCCGTTGATCTGAGACATGGCTGTATGCCACGGACTGGACCTCTACACAGACACGCAGCTCAGTCTTCACTAGGGTAGTGCGTCGTTGTTTTAAAAATCGGGTCAGTAACTACATGAATAGAAAACCATACTGGCAACGGGCGCTTTTTAAAATAAGAAAACCAGTAAAACTCTTTGCTCATCCGCCTAAGACGAGACAAACTGGCACACCTCGGGATGTGAAACAAGATATCCCCGCCATTCCGGTAACATGCAGACGGGATTCCCTGTCCGAACGCGTCAAACCGAAAGCCTCGCGTGAACAGCGCAGGAACCAGGGCCAACCTCACACACACACGGCCACGGAGCCCGCGCTCACTGAGGCCGGTATCCCCTCTGCTGAGGCAGATAACTGGGGGCCGGGCCCGGCTGTCCGTCAGGCGACTGGCCCTCCTCCGTGGGCGTAGTCTGCCGAGACCCCTCCTCCAGGGGGGAGAAGCGGAGCAGGTTCAGCCCCGGCTCCTCCATCTCCAGACGGCCCGGTTCCCCGCCGCGGTCTTCGTCGTCGTCGCTCCCCCCGCCAGGCGAGCGCCTGAAGTAAGTGTTCCGCGGGGGCCGTGGGCGGGGCTGCACGCCTCCCTCCCGGCCCTCCGGCTGCTCCTCGCCCTCCAGGAGGGGCTGGGTGGACTCGGAGCGGGCGAAGCTGGGCGTCGGGGCCTGGGGGGTTTGGCCCTTGTAGCCGCCGGGTGCCGCCACCACCGAGGAGTACTGGACGGTGCTGGCCGTCGTCTGGCCGGAGTCGCCTCCCTCGTCGCTGTCGGAGACGCTCTGGCGCGGAGACGACATGCAGGAGGACCCCCCGATGCCGCTGCTGTGCTCCTCCGACAGGAACTTGTCCTTCCGCAGCGGCAGGCCCGCCTTGTCCTCCTCGCACAGCGACCTCCCGTCCAACGCGTCCACCTCCACCACGCTGACGTCGCCCAGCGCGGTCTCCTTGGAGACCGGGTCGGCCTGAGCGGAGAGAGCCGGGCCTCGGTTCAGTGGGACCCGAGGGGCATTGGAGCCGGCTGACCTCTACTACCCGGGGCGACCTCAAGCTAAGCCCCTCTCTGCTAACGCGGAGGCTGTGATCGTTCTGTACGGCCTCAGCCCCACATGGGGGATCCCCACAACAGACTACAGTCACAGGGTCTAGGCCTAGAAACCTAAACCACGAAGGGAATCCATTAACACAACTGGTCTTTACTTTCCATTACACAGGCATTGTGTTCCATGCAGCAAAGTTTATATACATATATATTTTTTTATTTTTATAAATCGCTTTAACTCATCCATCTCGCTGTCACTTATATCTCAGCAAGTGGTGGGGACGTTACCGTCGGTGTGTGCGTGTGAGACTCGACAGCTCAAATATCAAATGAAATGACCATTGACAGTGCCTGTGTGATGAAAGATAGAACCCAGTCCTGACTGAGGGGAACCGTATACAGACTAGATGACTGATAGAACCCAGTCCTGACTGAGGGGAACAGTATACAGACTAGATGACTGATAGAACCCAGTCCTGACTGAGGGGAACAGTATACAGACTAGAAGACTGATAGAACCCAGTCCTGACTGAGGGGAACAGTATACAGACTAGATGACTGATAGAACCCAGTCCTGACTGAGGGGAACAGTATACAGACTAGAAGACTGATAGAACCCAGTCCTGACTGAGGGGAACAGTATACAGACTAGATGACTGATAGAACCCAGTCCTGTCTGAGGTGAGCGGTATACTGACTTTAGATGGGAAATCAGGAGACCAGTTAGCGATGGTGCTGTTGGAGGGGTCGGGGACAGGAGGCCAGATCTTCTTCTTTATCCTACAAAGAAAAGGCGTTTCATTAACGTGCGTTCTAAATCTTGGCCTAGGGTGGTCCAGCAATCTCCACCTCTGACAAACATGTACTGCTGCAGTATTGGGTTTTAATGCGGCCCACTGTTCATTCAGCAAAAACCTGCTCAGTCCTCCTCCACTTTCCTGTCCAATAAAGCATAGTGGACTAAAAGAATACAATGTATGTAAATGAAAAAACCTACTGAACAGATTATATATCGGATAAGTTCCAATCAGCACCTTGTTACATATAAACCTTGTTCAAAACCCATGCACCATGAAGTGAGCAGGAAAGCATTTGGGACAGTTTATACACATGCATTTCATTGTTTTATCATGTAAGAAGGCTCTTGTCCAATGGATATGGTTCCATTTCCGGAACTAAATCTGCACTTCTCAAATCAACAGCAAAAAACCTTTTTGTAAACAAAATGAAAGGTTTTGCTTTTCGCACAGCTGTGTCACGGGTGCCCGGTCTACCCAGCATTCAACAGGGTGTGGGCGTGGCCTACCTCTCCATTTTGAGAATGCAGAAGACCACTAGGGACACGACAACAAACAGGAAGGCCAGGCACACAGACACCACGATGCCTTCAATCTCTCCCGGAGCTGAGGGGGGAAACAAAGAACCGTCAGCAAACAGGCCGCCGTTTGGGTCAGGAACCCATCACCTCTGCAGATGAAAGCCCGGTGCATGGACACAGGAAAACACCGCAGAACCAGTGCTCAGTTGGCCCTCGGAGCACAGGAAACGTATCCTTGCGTCTCACTGAGGAGCAAAATATGGACGCAACGGAAGTGTCGTGCGGTGGAATATGTCCAACCAGTGCCCTTAACGCCTTCCTCACCGAACTCCAGAGTGTTGAAGGTGTACTCGGGGCCAAACGCGCTGCCCACTACGGTAGACGCCATGACTTTCACCACGTACTTGCTTCTGGCGGTCAAGCGCTTCAGAGAGTAGGAGTACGTCTCGGGAGGGACGACGATAGCTGGAAAGAAAACAACAATTTTAAACGTGTGGCGTTTCCCCGAGACAGCTTTCCATTTTCAGAACTTACTGTACTTCCGACAGTGTGTTAAGGAATACCAGCACCTCCATATTTGTACTGGTATTTCATAACACATTAACGGAGATCCCTGGGTAACCAGACCTAGGCCTCACTGAAGGGGTACGGTTGAGTAGTAGGAACGTGGTAGTGGCTCACCGTTTTCCTGAGTCCCTGTGGTGTAAAAGATGGTGTAGTTGGTGATGAATCCTCGCCGTTTGTCCAGGGGAATCTCCATCCACTCCAGCTCAACCTCGTTCTTCCCGTTGCGCCTCACTTTCACAAAGGGACCCTCCACGGGAGCTGCACCAAGCAGAGCGGACGGCGGGAAAAGAAACATCACTTCAACATTTAGGACACGTCATTACGTTGAGGTGATTGGATTTAGTCGGCAACCACTGTGGCCAAGATCACAACAAGGGCATGTCAATGTCAGGACTGTATGGGGACGTCTGACCAAAACAGACTAAGCCAGGTCCTGGACTGAAGAGATGTTTTGGACGAGATTATCTACAGAGTCTTATTTCTGATCCAGGATAAGTCCTGGTCTGTCCTGGAAGGGATCGCAACCAGCACTAGGGCTGTGCTAAGAGTACCTATTAGTGTTGTGGGAAGGAAACAAAACACGAAGCAGACTTGATGTCATTAGAGAAAACAACCCTAATGCTGGATACAAATGATGAGTCACCATGAAGCCGTGTAGAGAACAAGAGCCAACACGCTGCATGTTTTCCTTAAAAGGACCAAAGAGCTCAGTTCGTTTTCTGGTTTGCTTCTTCGCCACAGGAACAATATCGTAATAATGGTGAGGAGGCAGATAAAAACACAGTGTCCAGGTTCAGTGACCTAGCGGCCAGCGTCTCACCGTTTTCCTCCAGAAAGGCTGCCTCCGTCCGCGGTCTGCCCGGCTTTCCGGAGTACATGGGATACACGGAAATGTTGTAGCGCTTGAACTTCTCGAGGTTGCCTGGAACAGGAGAATTGGACATGAAACAGTACCACAACAAATGTTCAGTGCGGCATCACCTGGCGGCAGTTCGCCCGGGCTTGTCTGGAAAGTCCCACGAGGCTTGACGGGCGTGACTTGCTGGATGTCTAGACTTTGGCATTACTCATCACGGGTCAACTCCACACTCTGTGAAAACATGACGGGAAGGAATTCCTAGCTACCTCGGATGCCCGCCAGGCTTTGGTTCTTGCGCTCCCTCTGCCAGTCCAGGGTGCCGTTACTGACCAACACCCACTCCAGGATGTACTCCGTCACGTCCCTGGGCCTCCCGGTCGGGGGCTCCCACTCCACCCACAGTCTCCCCTCCTTGGTAAACCAGCGGAGGGACTTCACCGAAGGGGGCTCTGAAACACACAAGCGCGCACAAACGCCAACGTGACTTAAGCCGGCGGGACACGTGACGCCGGTACAACCAGGTGCATCGGGAGCCCCTCCCAAACCGAGCCGGTCGGGAGCAGATTTGGTTACCGCCATGACGATAGTGTCACAGTAGATACTATATAGTAGTTTGTATCGAACGTACTACAGAAGAAGCATCAACGTTGTCCTCTTTGTACCTCGGCAGGGAGTGTGAGAGCGTGAACGTACCTCGTGTCAATTTCGGAACGGTCATTGAAGCTCGGGGAGATTTGCCACGAGAGTTACAGGCATCCAACTCAATGACAGACTCGTTATCGTCAGCCAGGACAAACTGATGCAGGAGGGTTATTGTCCTCTCCTGCGACCGAGATTCCAGCTCAGAGCGGTTGACCGGCACAATCTTCCAGTCTTCACCCCGGACCTTTATGCTGTAGTTCCTAATCCTCCCATTGGACTCCACCGGATCCTGACGCGGGAAGAATCAACAAGGAATAATGTGCGTTACGCCACCTTAAATACATAGATTCTATTATCCACCAGTTTGTGTAAGCCAAACCCTTTTAATATTTTCACACTTAAAGACTACGGTATGAAAATTATTTATATATTCACCTGAAATTAAGCACAAAACCTGAAGTGTTTTTTGGGTATTTTATTTTAAATACGTGGACGGGTTATTTACACTACAGACAGAAAAGGTAACTTAATCCCCCCAAAGAAAGACAAAACATACGATTTAATAGCATGGCAAAAACAGCACCTTTGGCTTAGATAACCGTTTCTTGTAACTGCCTATCAGTCTCTTATGTCAACTAGAAGGACTTGTCCCCTGCATCTCTTTATATTACAGCCTGAACTGTCACGTTAGAGGACTTTCTTGCATGCAAGCTTATCAAGGTCCCTAACGGCATTTTGATTAAATTGAGATCTGCGCTTAGACTCCAAGCCATTTCATAACCATCCATTTCCGCTCATTAAGCCATTCCATTGTTTTGCTTGTGCGTTTTGGACCTTTGTCCTGTTGCAAGGTCCATGTTCAGTTATGCTTTAGCATTATTTGACAAATTGCCTCACATTCCCCTAAACCATTCTCAGATACATGGTTGATTCAATAATAATAATAATTCAAAAATAATGGCTAGTTGACAAAGCCCTGATGCAGCAAAACATCCCCAAACCCTAATGCCACCGCCTCCATGTTTTACAGTTGGTCCTTCTATTTAAAGGCAGAGTTAGGTTTAGCTACAAACATGGCACAGGTTTTGTAAATTAGAAGAATTCTTCACCAAACACCCACAACTTGTTTGAAAACATTAAAAGCAAGACTACTAAACATATTTGGAGTACAACGAATAGCAAAATTGCAGTAGTCTACAAATGCGGTGAACACATCTGGTACCGGTGAGAACTGGTCAATGTGATGGGGAAATCTGAAGTAAAGCACGCGATCGTCATTACCTTACACACCACTTGTACCATGCGCCCACTTGTGTTTTGGCTGGAAATAACTCTCCACAGATCTGGCGGACTTGAAGGCTCTGGTAGAAGAAAATAGCAGGAATACCACATTCAGAGGACACAACAACATGATGAACAAACTGGATCAACTTCAAGAAGGACACATCTGGCGCAGGTCAAGTCAGTTCCGTTGCCCCCGTTCGCCAACAATACTAGAAGATGGCGACTCACCGTCCTCGGGTGTCCAACGCGTTTTGCTGGAGCTCCACCCACTCCAATAGCCTTGACCGGTATTCTGAATGCATCGCACCTTCACTAAATACTCTGTATATGGCCTGAGGTGCTGGAGACGGAAAGACTCTATGTCAACTTGCATGTCGCCTTCGGGTACCTGAAAGACATAAAAAGGAACAAACCGTAAAAAAAAATAATAATAAAAAACATGCGGCAGTTCAGGCGAGTAGCATGTAATATTATCATGTAATCCCTGCATAAAAATACTACAAACATTATGTTTTGCCCAAGTCAGCAGATTTGTAGGCGACCAGATGAAACAAACTTACTGATCTGTTGAACTCAGCAGTTTTAATGATACCATGATTGACACACTGGTGGTTTTGTCACAAGCGTAATGTAGGAAAACCAGAGAACATTTCTACAAACCATTAATGGCACCCTTTTAATTTCAGAGATGCTAGCGATACTCTAACATCAATATTAATTCCTAAAAAGTATTTCAGACCCTGTCACTCTCTCCAAGTTGTATTATAACCATTGTCTCATACATGCGGCACTGTCATTCTAACGAGGCATCTATCCACCCATTCTATCATAGAAGCCTCACAAATGAAGTGCTGTAGAAACGGTCGTCCTTCCACCAGGTTCTCCCATCTCTGGAGAGAAGCTCAGTTAAAGTGGCCAGTGGGTTTTTGGTCAGATCCCTAACAAAGGTTCTTCTTGCCCGGTTGGCCAGATGGCCAAATCTAAGAGTTCTGGTGGTTCCAAACATATTCCTTTTAACAATGATGAGGCACCCTGAGTTCCTGGGAATTTTCAATTTTTTTGCAGTTTGTAAAATGTTGGACCTTAGAAACACTGGTGTGCCTTTATAAATGATCTCCCATGGTGGAGTTCAATCAAGATCTACAGACATCTAAACGATAGTCAAAGGACGCAGGATGAATGAGTTGTTTTAGTGTCATGGCAAAGGTTTTGAATACATTGGATATTAAACATTTGCTATTGACACATATTTTCTAAAAACATGTTTCCTTTACAAGTATGGGGAATCATCAATGGAGTTATGGCAAAACAAAATGTGGAGATAGCATGTGTTTTGGATACATTCTCTAACATTGGTCGAACGGATTGTACACTTTTCACCAAATCAGACAAAATGCTAAGTACCAAAGCACATGTCAAAAGTGCGATGTATTAAATTTCTATCAAGGCTGTACAATGAACCACCTTGAAATAACTCTATAAAAGTCAACTTTTGAAAGCAAAAGATCTTTGAAAAACATCATTTGAGTGACTCTCTTTTGCCGATGGTAAGACTGTCCATTTACCTCATGCCAGTCTTCAGAACCCACTGCGCAGAAACAGATGTTGTATTTTAGGTGTAAAATATATTTATCGATAGGGCGTTTCCATTTAACCAGGAGACTCCTCGGGAAGTTATTTTCTGAAATGATATGGACATCTGACGGCGGATCGGTTTTCACTGCAAAATAGGAAACACAGTTAAAACTCAGCCAGGACAATAATTAAGGTAACTCAAAGGGCATTTAGAAGATTGAATTGACAACACTTACCTAAATCATTAGCATCAAACAATTTCAGAATGTCAGACTGAACCTTGCCCAAACTATTTGTCACTTCTACCCAGATTTCCATATCACAAAAGCTTGGGAAGGTTTTGGTGTTGAGGTGTCCAATGCTTCTCTGCGAAATGTTGCTAATGCTGTTGTCAGAATAACTGCAAATGAAAACAAAAACTCAATTGTGAATCAGACAAAAGGTAGAAAATTATTAACACCGTTAACCCAGCACACTTGTGGGATTTGCAGGGGTGGGGCTACATTGAAATTTCTTTTTTAGGAATAATTATTATTCTTTTAAAAGGACGTGAATCCAAAATGAACTAAAGTGAAGGGAAACCCATTCAAAATTATGCCGTGGTTATTGGGCATAATTTTAGGACTACACAGAATTTAATAAATCCACTATAATTTTCTATGCAAAGTACTTATACGAACACAACTGTCAAACAGGTAAATTAAAAAACCGATATGGACACATACTTGGCATGGAGGGTGTATTTAGTTATAAGCCTCTCATCTCTGGTTCCAGGTTCCCATGTGCAGGTCACAATCGGAGAGATCCTCCTATTAGACTGAACAGCTATGCAGGACAGACGGTTCGGCTTCTCAGGGGGATCTGACCAAGAAAACAGACACATTGTTTCATGTTAAAAAAAAAACTAGTTATAAGAAATAGGACCTAATCAACGAAAACCTAAGCTGAAAACACAGCATAACCCCCTACATTGGCCCATCTGATCAATAATGTACAAAATGTCCCTAAATACCCATTTGAAATTGGAAAACTTACACCCCTTGGTCAAAATAATCCCATGGATTGATGTACTTTGGTTTTCGAAGCGGGGTTTCTTCTTACAAATTAACCATTTGCAAGTATCCGGCGTGATTTGTATGGTCACGCTAACAGCAGAGTCGTTTATCTTGGTGTACTGCTCTTCAGGCACTTGGTGTTCATTACACGTCCAGATGACATCAGCCGCTGTGGCCTCAGCGGCTTTGTAGAGCACACAAGTGGCGGTAAAGTTTTTCCCAATTTCCACCTCTGGCGATTGTGGGGTTATTGTTCCATAGGTGATCAAACCTGGCAGGTGGGGGAAAAACAGCACAAACGTAAACAGTCCCATGAAATTAATGCTGAATTTCACTAAGAGCAAAAAAAGTGAAATTTACAATTTTGTATTTCAAAAATAAAAACATGCAATGTTCAAAAAAACTCATCAAAGTAACCACTTTCGCTCTGTTAAGCAGTGCCTACTAACCAACAATTTACCGTTATTTAACAAGTTACAAGTCAACTGAAAACCAATGTAAACACTAACAACATGCCGTTTACGATGCTTTTAATGCATAGATATAGACCTACCAGATGCGAGACCACAGGCCAGACAAGCCAAGAACAGAAGCTGCTGCAAGCAATAGGTTGATGTGTCCATGATACCTAAAGGAAAATTATAATTAACAACACAGTACTTCTCCACAAACCACCCCTCGTTCTATTTTCACAAGGCATAAGATTTTCTGTTTACAAAGTGCCAGGTAACCTTGTTATATTACCACAACACATTATGGATCTTAGATTTTTTTGAACCACAGAATGAAATTGCTGTCACAACAACCCAGGTGCAGATAAACACCTGACCTCGAGTTGTGTATTCGATTGGTGATACGTGCATCCAAGTGTCAATGTTGAGTTTCGCAAATGTTCCATTGTATTCAAAAACTTTACAAATAAAGTAGAAAATCTCAATGAAAACCAAGTTTTAAAGAAAACTTGCTAGCACTCATTTCCCTAGTACTATAATACTGTACTTCCCGAGAAAGATAATGTTTCTGGATTAAGTCCATTAGGTACATAAGTGATTAAGAGTGGCAAATTAAGTTTTGAATTTAATCATTTAGATAGCTAATTTAACAACTAGAAATACCCGAATACCGATTATAATATTGAATTTACTGTTCACTGTAGATAAAAAAATCTCAATTAACTAGTATTTTTTACACGTAACTGTCTGGTCAAACTCACCCGGCCAGTTAACGCTAAACTGTACATTAGCAGTTTTCAAGCTAAAGTCAAATAATGTGGGGGTCTGGCGTTACAGTGAATCTGGCAAAAGTATAGAAAACGATCAAGCTACAGAACATGGTTAACGTTCGCTAACAAGCCATGTGAACACGTTAGCCGTCTGTCCGAACCAGTCCTGCGCCACTGCCAAAAAGCGATCTGGTATCGCAAGTTAGCTTCAGGACCTTAGCTAGAAAAACATTGACCAAACTAGATAGGTCCGCTGGTGTACATAGCGCGACATGGAACATATAAAGACTCACCGTTACGCTTTTACTTGATGAGTTCCTCGTTTGGTAATCACATGGAGCCTATTCTAAAACCATAGCTTTCCGTTTGGTGTTGTCTTTTTTGTCTTGAAGCTAATCTACTCAGTTACTACAGTCCCACCTCGGTCATTACACTCCCAGTACTAAGCACAATCACGAGTTTCTACATTTCAACCCGCAGATCAATTTTCTTTGTAGATAAGCAAACATAACGATGGCCCTCTCTATGTGGCCATTACATCCAGCTTGCCGACGACATGTTTAGAGATCTGTTACGGAGCAACTGCGCAGAACTGCTGCTCCTGTAATTCGTCAGTAGCATTGCCTGTAACTCAACTACCAACCAATCCAAACGCTAATTTGAAAGTTTGCGTTTCTGTTTTCCGGTTAGTCTCCACCCACTTGCCCTAAACGTTTCAAGACCACCGTGTCCCAGGCGTAGCGGAACACGATAAGAATCTGATCTCTGATCTGCTAAAATCTTTGGGAGGTGATGACTCACCTGTCCGGAAGGTGTAAACAATAGGATTCGTTGGCCTATATGTTGTTTATACTAATGATTTCATTTGATAGTGGTTTTGATTGTTGACTGAAAATTATGTGCCTTTGAAACATTATGGTAATACTTGAAGTACAACTTTTCAGTTTGCCAACTGACAAATAACCTCTTTCACTTTTACTTCTCGTAAAGATTTTTTTGGCAGTTATTTATAGTCATAGTCTGTCGATCTCTGCCAGAACGACTTGTAGTAAAGACAAACAAAGGTGGAAATAAAAATGAAAATACATTAAGAAGTGCAGTCAGAAAAGTAATAATGCTCAATCATAGACATGAACTTCACTCTGAATCGCACTGCTGGCTTGTCTCTAAAGCAACGATCCAGCACTGAATGAGAGTGTCAGATAAATTATTAAAATGTGAAAAAAATATGATTAGCAGAATAAATAACTTGATCATGCACTGGCAAATGCATCTATGCACACCGAAAACATATCTTAGTGCAGACAAGCAATACAAATGTAATCTTTTATTTTTGCAAAACATTCACAGGACAACACAAAGTCTTGATTTCAAAGTGCAAGAAAACCAATAGCCACACAGTTCATGCCTTCAAGGTACAGTATAAACGTGTAAAAATAGGATGTTTTTTATTAACAAATGTTTGCAAAGTGTGAAGCAATACACAATGGCATACACTTCCTTCTGATCTGCTTAGTAATTGTCCCCTCCGTTAAACAATAAGTGCCACATGCCACGTAGCTTGCTGCTAGCTAAAGACTAGGTCTCAGTAAGGTCACTGCCTCGTGTTCCGTTGTCCCGACCTCCGAGGGGGTCCGTTTGGGGTTTGCCCAAGGCCGGACTGTGTTTCCTCTGCGAGGGGATGGCGGGGAGTACCGGTACACCCCGCAGAGCCTCTCCGTTCGGCGCGGGCAGGAAGGAGCTGAGGGAATGTCTCTGGGGGAACCCGGGCCTCTGGGACTTGAAGGTAACCGCGGGCGGAAGGACCCCTTGTCCTCGACCCACGGTGCCGAGGGGCAGGGACTTGGACTTCTTCACCCCCTTCGAGACCTGGTCCGGTGGCAAGGAGACTGCAGAGGGAACAAGCGTGCTGTGGTGGTTGTGTCGGGATACCGCACTCATGCATACTCTCTGGGGGGGAGAGGTACTTACACCGCTGGGTACAGGGGTCACGGATCGGGGCCAAGCAGTTTCGGGTCAGCACAGTCTCCTTCGTTTTTAGTCTTTCCAGCGGCGCCAGTTGAGTACTTGGACCTGCGTTGAAAAGGGGTCGCACGTGACATGATTAGCGTGCAGTAGAAGGCCTATGTTGTGGTAATGTAGACCCATTGTCGTGTGAGGAACTATCGGAACTCTATTGCGTTTCACACGAATAAACTGTGAGGCACGTAGGCCGCAGTGTGAATTGTGTAGTTGTGTGTGACCTGTGAACGGCCTGAATCCTATTACCTAAGCAGGATGTGGCTTTGTGACGAACTGATGTTTTGCAGTGGTGGATGGACCGAAAGATTATTCGTCTGATATCTCGCAATAATGCACCCACACACACACTTCTGTTTTTCAGACCCATAGTTGCCCCATTACCTTGCTCATTGTTCTGTCCGTGCAGAGCTTGGTGTGGGCAGAGGATGTCCAAAGGTTCGGAGGTCTCTCCGTACAGCTTGTCCAGCAGCCTTTCTGTTGGTGGTGAGATCCAAGACTTGTGGGCCAAAATGGAGTTGTGGGATTCGGTCCTCCAGGCGCCACCGCCCGCCGCTGGCCCTTTCGTCCTGCCGTCGAACAGGTCATGCTCGCTCTTGCTTTTCCGAGTGCGGCGGGCGGAGTGGCTGACCGTCGCCCCGGGGGCGTGACCCAGCGGCACAGCCCTCTGGCAATTGGCCAGCAAAGACGTGCCCGGGGTGATTGGGGGGAGACTCCGTGTCCGCACGGGGGGCGGGCTCTTGTGAGCCTCCGCCGTGCAAATGTCGAGTGGGCCGAGCTTCCGCGCCGCCTCATCCGGCGGCCGCTTCGCCCTCGCTTCGCCCTCGTCTCCGGCCGCCCTGGACGAGGCGGGGTCCGCCAGGCCGTCGAACATGGTGATGATGTCGTCCACCTCGGAGGGCTCCTCACTCGCGTTGCCCCCGTGGCCAGGCCCTCGCAGGCGGGCGGCCTGGTGCTCCTTCTTCCGCTTGCAGGAGAAGATCTGGTTGAGCATGCGGAACTTGCCCTCCCTCCTCTGGGCCGGGTCGCTCCCCCCGGAGGGCGGCGGTCGAGCCGAGTCGGATCTGTGGAGGAGAAAACGAGCGCTCCCCCTCGCGATTACTTCCGGCTACATTAGTCAACAAATCATCGACAGGTCTGATTGCAAAACGGAACGACAAAAACACAACCTTTTCCACCTTGGCTGAAGAAGTTAATATTAAGTATACACACACCCACAGACAAACAGGCACCAACGCGGTTATGTGAGGAGTTTCCCCACCTGGCGTTGGCTGAGAGGAGTTCAATGCAGGCAGTGTGACCACAGTACATGGCATATGTGAGTGGCGTGTTCTCATTGATGTCCCTGGGTCCCGTCTCCACCCCCAGCTGCAGTAAGGCCTGGACGCACTCCTCCTTCCCCGCTGCTGCCGCCCAATGAAGAGGGGTCCTGGAGGGTTGAACAGATCCTAATCTGTACGCTGGATGAATGTACAGAATCCATAGCGCTGTCCTGCGCTCCCGCAATTTGCTGTAGGTAAGCGTGTCCGCTGAACGACTACAAAGTGGATCCCACAACTACAAAGTGGATCCCTCATCTACAAAGTGGATCCCTCGACTACAAAGTGGATCCCTCTACTACAAAGTGGATCCCTCGACTACAAAGGGGATCCCTCGAGTACAAAGTGGATCCCTTTTCGATGAAAAAATACATTTTCCAACCTACATTCAAAATGAGAAGGTAAACGGAATGCTGCGTCCAGTTGATATTTGTCGCTATGCTTTGCTCTGTTATGGACAAAACCACGGCACACAAGCTATGTCTCAGGCTCAGACTAATCTGATGTCTTTTCTTGGCGTAGGTGACTATAACAGTATTAAATCAAACAATGCCCCATTTTGTATGGGCTTCTTTACCGCTCGTCCACATCCAAGGCCTGCAGGTTGGTCTCAGTGAAACGGGACAATTCATAGAGGATGTCACTGTAACCCGCTGCAGCCGCGATGTGCACGCAGGTTTTCCCATTTTCGTCGTCATAGTTGATGACCGAGGAACCCAGGTGGTGTTCCAGTATAAGAGAACACATGAACCTGCTGCCACTCTGAAAGACAGAGACAGAGAGGCGGAGAAAGAGACAAAAAGACAGACGAAAACACGATGGACAGAGAGACACAGACCAACACAGACAGGCAGCGAGGTGGAGACAGAGAGACAGACAGTCAGCGAGATATACAGAGATAGATTTATTTTGGCTCTCGGAAAGACATTTTCATAAAGTGAAGGAATGGAACGGAAGTCCCTAATTCAAGTAAACGATTTGTTAGTTGTATTCATTGTTTTTTATGGCACTTATTATATACCACACACTGACTATGACAAACCATTTAAAACCTGATTCTCTGCAAAGTGAACTATAGTAGTTGACTACAACAAGTCTGATCACACAGTATGTAGTACACCATACACTTCCTCTATGCAGACTATTTTGGAATGTCACATGCCAGACAATGGGCCAATTGGTGTCCTAAATGAAACGGCAAATATGTGGTATGTATTTATGTAATGTACATGCACCTATTTCATGACCATTACATTAATTAAAAAAGGTAATGGACGGTCCAACATAAATGTCTACCTGAGCATCCAATCACATAATCCTGAAGATCAATATTTGAGCTAAGACATTATGTTAGCTACGGATGAAGGAAAGTGAACGAATCCTTCCCCTTTTAGACTAGGTGGCCAAGTCTAAAGATATTGAAGTGAAGACTTTTAGAATGTGCTTACCACACTGGCTTATCCACGCATAATAAATTGTTACTAATATGTAACATTGTAGTTTCAGAAAGACATTCAGTACATTTTGAATGCTTGTTCTGCTATGTTGTTCTTTAGATTTTACCTCAAGCTAATTATTTTTTCTAAAGGCTCAAATCCCAGCACTAGGGACTGTCAATGTTGAGGTATGTATCTTCCAAAACGCATCTGATGCCATTCTGGGTCTTATCAAGCCACTCGCTCAACCAGGAATACGGAAACCCTTTCCTGCCAGAAGGAAGAACTTCAACATAAATTGAGCTCACATGTGCCCAAGCCGTCGCTGGAACGCGACGAGGAAAAGCAACCAAACTGGATTACTAACATTTTGATTAGAACATCTTCTATTTATGTTTACATTCAATATACACTTGTATTTTGTATTGTGAAATTATTTCAGGCTACCTTTGAATAACCTGACCTTTACAAAAGTACGAAAACAAATGTCATGATTATCTTTTGATCATGAGATGAGTCATTAATTGTATGTTTCAGACTATGTAACATTCAATGTGATCCATCTACTTAGTCATAGTGGAAAATCCAGTAAGGTGTTGGTTTTCAGGCCAAGCCTTTATTTTGAAATGGCTAGAATGAAAATGAAATGATTGTTAATAGAAAAGTAATCAGTACAAAATCAACAAGGCAATGGCAGGCCCGCGTTAATCTTAGTTTATAGAGAGAATGCATGAACATGGTTTACATAAAAAACCTACGCAGCTGGTGAACAAGCCTTGAAGGGACTTTCCCCTGGCTAACATGTGAATATTCAAAGTCGTGGTTGGGAGAGAACTTGGGGGTTGTCAAAAAAAAAAGTTTTAAGAAAAAGTGCAGTTTGAGGTGGAAAATGTCATTGCTATTAAGAGATTATTAAATGGGACAATATGCATTTTTTTTGGAGAGACAACTATAAAATAGGCTTTTGAGAAAGCTTACTGTAACATAACAATATATTTAGGATGTTTAAAAATGATTTTAAGCTATATTATAGTTCATTGATTTAAACTGAAATTATATAATGGGGTCGACATTTGGAAGTCACACCAACTTGACTATATTCTAATGGCTTATGTCTTCAATGGTCATGCCCTCAGACACCTACAAATGGGGCGAACGTACGGACGCGTCCTCTACGGATGCGGGGTGTTACCTGCACTGCCCAATGGAGGGCTGTCTTGAAGTCCTTGTCCACCAGCGTGGGATCCGCCCCTTTCTGCAGAAGAGCCTGCACATGCTCGGGACGGTCGTGGAAAGACGCCCAATGGAGGGCAGTCATGCCCTACGGAGGACCAGCAACGATCAAACAGACCGCAAAACCAGACATCATGTGGCAAATCTGTTGCCTGTTGCTTCCTGACACCTATCTTTTTAATTTTATCATTTAAAAAGAATCCACTCCCCAATTTGTATCAAATACGTTTGAAGCACATGTGTGCGAGGGGGTCGATCAAGAACACGTTAAGGTTCAGGTAAATTAGCCGATGTATTTTTACAATCAGAGCCCCTCCTTGTGCTAGCACATCCTGTGCATTGCCAGGCTCGCGCGCTACCACTGTTCCGTTTCGTACCTCATTGTCTTGGTGGTTGATTTCACACGCAGTTGACTGCTGCAGCAGCACAGCCATGAGCCTGCGGATCAGACCAGAGGTCGCGTTATTTAGCCCCGCATGACCGGTGCGCCGAAGTTAAGCGTGCTTGACAGAGATCGACTACACGGCGGTCGGACTAAACAGGATCACCGGTCTGGACTGTACATCACAACGTCCCAAAATAGAACTCATTGTGCATTTTCAGATTATAGGCTGTGTGTCTCTATTGCAGTGCCCGTGAATAATGATGATATTCCGCATTAGTAATTAAGATTAGTGGATTTGTAAACGTGGTGGCCTGTCAATCAGGGTGTCCATATGCTGCGGTTTTGTTATTCATTCGTGGCGGTGGCAGTTGGGGTATACAGCGACACTTCTGGATTTTAGAACACCAATCTCTTTACTTTTACTTTTAGTCTAAGGACAGCTTAGTCAGATGGCCTGGGTGAGACAGGAAGCATAGCTTAGAGAATGAGTGCTTCTGTTATGGCTGTTAACAAGACAGAAAAAAGAAACAACTGTCTCCCTGTTGAGAAAAGCATTTCCAGTGACTGCACAATGCCACACAGCTGCAATTGCTAAGAAAATATAAATATAAAGTGTTTCCCCAAAATTTCCCCCAAATTCAAACTCCCTACTCAAGGTTTGAGAACTCTCTGTTGCAAACAGGATCCTCGTTAGGTTGTCAGGAGGATGCAGAAAGTGTTTTGGCAGCACATCACTTCTACTGCTGAGTGCCAAACTTACTGACATTGTTCCTGATAGACCAACAAACTTGAATTGTCTTTATGCAGTTGAATTTGATATATTTTTAAATGTATAACTTTTCTATTGCTGACTTCATAGTTAGATGTAAGTTATGTGGGTGAATGTGATAATAGAAGTACGTTAGGTGGGTGAATGGGATAATGGAGGTAGATAGAGGTAAGTTAGGTGGGTGAATGGGATAGTAGAGGTAGATAGAGTTAAAGTTAAGTGGGTGAATGGGATAATAGAGGTAGATAGAGGTAAGTTAGGTGGGTGAATGGAATAATAGAGGTAGATAGAGGTAAAGTACAGAAGGGGGGTGAATGAGATAATAGAGGTAGATAGAGGTAAAGTTAAGTGGGTGAAGGGGATAATAGAGGTAGATAGAGGTAAAGTTAAG
>JACXGK010007561.1:0-25028 GCA_016801125.1 Novumbra hubbsi
AAGGAACTACACTGGAGAGCAGCTGTGAGTTACACAGAGGTCTAAGGAACTACACTGGAGAGCAGCTGTGAGTTACACAGAGGTCTAAGGAACTACACTGGAGAGCAGCTGTGAGTTACACAGAGGTCTAAGGAACTACACTGGAGAGCAGCTGTGAGTTACACAGAGGTCTAAGGAACTACACTGGAGAGCAGCTGTGCCACCGGCACCCGGGTCAGAGGGAAATAAAAAATAAATCGCCTCTAAACAGAGTAAAACAAGGTTTAGCATTAAGAAGATCTGGGTTTTATTCACACTCAGGGCCTTTTCTTTACTTTCTGTCTTTGTGTTACTGTTACCCTCTAAACCAATAACAAGTAGTTAGTTCACCAGAAGGCTATATAGAAATTTGTAGGGTTTTGTTCACACTCAGGGCCGATACGCCAACAGGCTGCTGACAAAGCCTTTGATCTCCAAACCCCACTAAATCAACACCAGACAAAGTTCACTAAAAGGTCGGCCGAGGCATCTGATCATCACATTCCAGAACCTGCCGTTTCACGACAGCTAGCCATTCACCAGGGCAGGTTAAATGTCACACAGAGTTCAGAGATGACGATGGGCAAACTGAACATACCACCAAACACACAAGAAAACTAGAGAAAGATAAATACAGATTGTGTTGGGCCCAGGCACATTCTCAGGGGTAGCGGTGTGGTATTGCCTGACGTAGCAGATTTAGAGAGCTAATGAAAACGATTCAACCGGGGTTGAAAAGTTACCATATATAGAGCACATTGATCACTGACATTCATTCATTTATATTTTAAAACACAACATGAAATAAAGGTGCGTACATATGCAAAATGGCATTTCCATACAATAAGGAACTGCTCTTTGATTCCATCAGATTAACTATAACAATTACCACAGCTGGATGATTTACCGTGACCAAGAAGGGTTCAAGAGGGGTTCGTACAGATTACACTAACAATTTATTTTGGACTACAGCAGTGGTGGTGAAAACGATTGAAATAACATTTACATAATAGATAATATTACAATTGTTGATTCACACTGGAACTGAGAAACTCTTGCTGCGTCGTGAGACGAGAAACACATGCGTGCACAGCGCTTTGGCCAGACCACTGACCTGGAAGGAGAACCAACTGACACAGCGCTCTACCTGGAAACTAACATGGCGCTCTTTGTAAAAGTGTTGTTGCTGGTTATGGAAGAATTGGTTTGGTGCCAGTGTGAGATGTTTTTAGTTGTTTCCCCCCCTAAAAACCTGACTCTGTTCATGGATCCGTAAGGACCTACAGAACCAGACTTCACGTGTCACTGCACATTCCACTTCAATAAACTGAGTGAGACGTTGTCTATAAACTCAGAGGCTGCAGGGCGAAACGGTCGAAAGGTTTCCTACGCAACCTCGCGAGGCGGCGTGTGACAATTGCCAATTGTACCCGTTTATCTCAGACAAAAATCAAGTCTCGTTCGACTAAAGAAAACGGTTGTAGTGTAAAAACAACGCCTCACCGTAGCTACCTCTAGGACATGCCTGTCTACACTGGGTCACTGAACACCAAAGGACAACAAGGTTATCGCAGCGGTGGGTAGCATTCCTTTATTGTGTGAATAACCATCCACGTATCTCTCTCCCCCTGCTTTCGCACTCATGTCCACTACTCCCTTTCTAAAACAATCTGCCCCTTTCAAAATGTTAACGTTTCCTTTTTACTCCTCTCCCCTCTTCAACTCCCCTCTCCTTGCACCTTTCCAACTCCTCCGCTCACCCTCATTTTCCCCTCTATGTCTCACACACACACACACACACACACACACTATCACACATGCACACACAACTCATCTGGCTCTATAATTACACCTCTTCCATTGACAAGCTGCATGATTGTTTTCCTAACAGTGGATTACTTCGTTAGTACATTGCAATGTGTGTTATTTTTAAACTGTCAGTCCAACAGCCACAAACAGACTCGTCCCTAGGATCTCCTCTCCTCTGTTCATCATAACAGTCATTAATAACTGTCAGTAGCGGCCGCCGATAGAACACACTCATTCCCTCATTACCATGTAGCAGCGTTTGTTCCTGCGCAATGCCGACGCCTCCACTACAGGGCCAGGCCAATTACTTTGCCCAAATGGAATCGCATTAATCAAATCTTAACAAGGTGGCAAATTTAAAGATATCAGATTGCCAAAGACAGCATAACTAATATGTCACTGTCAGGGCCCGTGGGCAGTGTGGGTATGTGGTGGGCAGAGTGAGAGGCTCCCTATGAATTCTGAGGTTTCATATGATATGACAACTATCAGGGGGAGACAGGGGCCATGCAACTGAGACAACGGTCTACTGGTAATGACTTCCCTCCCTACCCTGGCAAGGACAGTGTAAAGACAGGGGCGGGGAGGGAGGGGGGTGAGGGAGGGGTGGGTGAGGGAGATGTTGGGGGAAGAAATCAACAGAAAGGAGATGAGTACAAAACGGATACTGACGGGAGAATTCAAGGAAAGAGGAAAAGGGGAGAGGAAGGAGCAAGTGTGGGACAGAGAAATCAAGAGAGAGAGAGGAGAAAGGGAGGAAGCGGGGGCAGAGAGAGAGAGAGATTAAGAGGGGATGAGAGGGGGGAGAGAGGCTGAAAGGCAGAGGGAGCAAGAGAGAGGCAGAGAGGGAAAGGGGAAGAGGGGGAGTGGGAAAAGGAGAGAGGCGGAGGGGGAGAGAACGGGGAAGAGCGAACATGTTTGAGGCAGAGCCGGCAGGCGGCGGTTCATCATGTGACCCTTCACAGAGACGTTTTCTTTTACACTTTAAATGATGATACTCATCAATCAGCGGGCGACAGCTGCATCAAGCCAGCTGCAAACATGCAAAGGCCAGCAGTGTGAAAGCTGCTGACGCTACCGATCCACCCGTCGCTGGATCCAGGAGGAATCAGTCAGCCAGGGCTCGGGCTACACTACACACCAATTTATCTGCTCTACCACGCCAGCTACCGTACAATAAATACAATCCATTCTAAACAGATATTGAATATGTCTGGATATTTTTGTTTCCCATGCGTGCAGTGGTTAGGAACATAGATATAAGGACAGGAAACAAATGTATGTGGTTACTTTTTGAGTTGACTGAGAATGGTGAGTATAGTACACTGTACAATCTTGGACATACCAGCAATGTCCTGGAATCCACTCGTAGGGGCTGATTGCAGATTTAATATTAATATTGCTACAGAACTGTTACTCCCTAAACACTTTATTAGGTACACATAGCACACAGAACTGCTACTCCCTAAACACTTTATTAGGTACACTTAGCCCACAGAACTGCTACTCCCTGGACACTTTATTAGGTACACATAGCACACAGAACTGCTACTCCCTTAACACTTTATTAGGTACACATAGCACACAGAACTGCTACTCCCTAAACACTTTATTAGGTACACATAGCACACAGAACTGCTACTCCCTAAACACTTTATTAGGTACACTTAGCCCACAGAACTGCTACTCCCTGGACACTTTATTAGGTACACATAGCACACAGAACTGCTACTCCCTGGACACTTTATTAGGTACACATAGCACACAGAACTGCTACTCACTGGACACTTTATTAGGTACACTTAGCACACAGAACTGCTACTCCCTGGACACTTTATTAGGTACACTTAGCACACAGAACTGCTACTCACTGGACATTTTATTAGGTACACTTAGCCCACAGAACTGCTACTCACTGGACACTTTATTAGGTACACTTAGCCCACAGAATTGCAACTCACTGGATGCTTTTTGTTTCAATCGCACCAATCTGCATAGCTTCCAGTGGCTGTGGTTTTTCTCAGTGGTTTCTGAGAAGCTGGAACCACCACGGCTGGGACTATCAATCGTACCACGGGCATCCTCAGATCACAGGTCTCCTCCATTCTAACAGTCACCATGTCTGCATGCTTTATATTGTGAGTTTTGTAGATTTACCACTAGAATGAATTCCCTGCCAGAGCTAAAAACAGAGCTCAGTTCTCAGCTTTGCAATGCCACCACTCACAGAAACAAAAATCAGAGCTAGGTGCGAGAGGTTATCAACACACCACACATGGATGATATTGTTTCAGATGAATCCCTCTCTGTGTTCTCCCTGTTCCCAGGGTTCCAATGATTTCAGCTCAGCACACAGAGAGCGGGTGCTGACATGTGCCACGCCCATAGCAGAAGGACGTGAATTTCAAGTTCTCCTGATCTTTAATAGGAATTACGGCAAGTTATCTTTGGCGGTAGCGTATATCTGGGCTCTTGGCGGTACTGGGCCGGGCCCTGCTCGGGCGGGCAGCTCTCCCCTGGTGCTGAAGGAATGAGCAGCACAGCTGTCTCTACAGCGGGATGATGCAGTGCACTGCTCCCCGACACGACAGCATCACTTAATCTTAATGTCCACTCCTCCAGCACAGACGCACAGGACAAAGCCAATCAGGATCACATGCCACGGGGATGGACCCCGCTGGCTGGCCTGGGAGTCTCTCACCCTCACAGGACCATTAATCAACACCAGACAGCACAGGCCAATCCTACCTACCCCACTCTGTACAGGGCTACCTCCCCCCCTCTCTCTACCTCACTCTATTCTCATCCTCTCTCTCTCGATTCTCATCCTCACTTCCTCTCTCTCTCCGTGTATTCTCTTCCTTTCTCTCTATTCTCCTACTCTGTCTTCCACTTCCTAATATCTAACTCCCCTCCCCTACTCCTTCCTTTCTCTCGCTCTCCGTCTGTCGGGCTGTCTACCTTTTCTCTCTATCACACGCTTCCTTTCTCATGTGCTGTTTCTATTCTCCCCCAGCTTCCTCTCCCTTTTCACACAGACAGACTGAGATGAAGGTAGTGATGTATGGTAGAGGGAGGCCACACCTGCATGCGGAGGAACACTGATCAGATTGCAGAGGAATACATTATGCATGGCTTTGTATCGAGAGAGCGAGTGAAAGAGAGAGAAAGGTAGAGAGAGTGAAAGAGAGAGAAAGATAGGGAGAGGGTGAGAGAGAGAGAGAGAGAGAGACAGTGAGTGAGTGACTCACTGAAAATGTATTGACGTCTTACAACTTTTTACTCACTGAAAGATAAAGGGGGGGAAAGGGAGAAAGGGAGAGAGAGTGAAAGAGAGAGAGAGAAAGATAAGGAGAGAGACAGAGAGAGAGAGACAGTGAGTGAGTGACTCACTGAAAAGGTATTGACGTCTTACACATTTTTACTTCACAGGCCACCTACTTGTTGGATCTGTGGTTCAAAGGCCAAAGACTTACGACCAGATGGGTGTGTGTGGGTGTGAGTTAGGGGTGTTGTGAAATACTGATATTGACGAAAACCGCAACATTACAACAAGGAAATATTCAGATCATGTTAGTAATACACATATGATAATATTGAATTCACTAGGCGAAAATGTCATATTTCAACCTATACACTGGCGTTGAACATAACCCTTGTACACCGTCAGAAATCCTGGGATGAACCTGCAAAGACGTGCCATTTTTGTAGCCTAGGCACTTAAAGAAAATGATGTTGGATTTGTCAAAAAACTCTTGATATTAGGCCTTGTGTATCTTTTGTTGTAGAGTTCATCTGGTTGCCTTTCACCCTGTGTTAAGGGTCATTGTTGTTTTTGTACACTTTCAATGTATGCAATTGTGGTTACATACTACCAACACTCGTATTCATTTGCGAGAGAAAAGACACAAAATACAAGATTAATTTGATGAATAGTATGGTTTATTTTTTTTACATTTTCTACCGATTTTGCAATATTATTGTTATCATGAACAATTTTGGTCATAAAAATCCTGTTGTGAAAATCTAACATCATGACAGCAGTAGTGTCTGTGTGCTTGTGTGGTACAAAAAAGACCTGTCTTCACTTAGACAATATACTGTATAATGAATATGGCTGTTATAGAGGATCTACATTTTATATGAAACTAACGCTTTTACAGGGAAAAAAAAGTCTTGTTCACTTTATAGCCTCACATTGAAAAATATATATTTACTCTCTAGATGCTGGGTTTACTATTTCACAATAAACACACAGTAATTATGCTACAATATAAAATTATACTGGAAAACATTGATACTAACTTGAGTGTTGTTGATGTGCTTGGTTTTGCTTTCCTGAAAAGAGGGCAGAATCACTCAAAACCAAACAACCTAAAATAGAATTTAAAATACAGGTCTGCGTGCAACCATATATTAAAATAGCTTACATAGGTTTAAACTGAAGAAAGAAACTTTTGATTCAACACAAGAATGATTAAAATCTTACTAAACAGCATGCAAATTCTACAATAAAACATTTGTTACTGTATCTCAGCCCAGGGTTTATTTCATATTTTACAATAATACATTTGTTACTGTATCTCAGCCCAGGGTTTATTTCATATTTTACAATAAGACATGTGTTACTGTTTCTCAGCCCAGGGTTTATTTCATATTTTACAATAAGACATGTGTTACTGTTTCCCAGCCCAGGGTTTATTTCATATTTTACAATAAGACCATCTCTCATCCCTGGGTGTCGTCACCCTATTGGAGAGGGAGTGCTTGATAAACACACGAGGTAGAGTGGGGCAAACACAAACACAGTGTATATTAGTTCCATAACTTAGCCTCTAAAGCAGTCAGGTCTATTACACATGGGATTTCCCTATTTGGTAATATCGTAAAAGTGTGTTTGGCTACAACACTGTGGAGGGATATGCAACATTACCATGTGTAAGGCTCTCTAGTGTCCTATACCAAAGGACGGTGTGATTTAGTGAAACCAATTCAAAGCAACAGACATTGAACATGCTGTGGATGAGTATGTACAGTGCTGTTAGTTTGCCCTTGTCGGAACTTTATCTACAATGACTGCTTCTTCAGTGCAGAGAAATACATTAATACAATGTGAATTTCAGTTCAAGCAGTATTGTGTAATTTATATTTTCTTTTGGAAAGAAGATTATGTAATTATGTACTTAGTTATAGAGCAAGACGTCTTCTGTACGTTGAAGGCTGAGCCATAACTACAGTGACATTGCATGTGCATTCATTTCCATATTTCTAAAACAGACACGTAGGTCTATTCACAGTCATCTATCATCATAGAAATACATTTTATTACATTATTTCGCCGTCTACTGTTCTAAAACGACATCAATTAGACTTATACATATATGTAATCCTGATCAACCCCAGTATATGGGCAATATTTTAATATCTGTCCTTTCCTATTCATTCAACAAGATAGCATCATAGCCTAATAAATTCTTCAGGAAATACGATATGCACAGAGCGCCAGTGGTCATTTACACATAGTTAAGTTGTTTCTGTTGGATAATAGGTGCTGGCAACAATACAATCTACTGCTGGAGCTTATTCCCATTCCGAGTTAGCAGGGTTTTGGGTTGGCACAACAGTTGGACAACAAATTGAGAGTGGTGTGTGTGTGTATGACTGTGCGTGATGAAATAAATGATTGTAAAACATTTAAATATCCAGTTCTTTAAGAACGTTTGGCTTTGAAGAGGCATATATCTGGCAATGCAGTCAGGGATCACAATCAGAAGGTTTTCCATCTTAACAAACCTCCTTCACTCCAACTCCGCAGGCTGTTACTCTAGAGGAGTTCAAAACAAAGAGAAACAAGAACACGACTGGGACAAATAAATCTTCACTATGGGAGAGTCAATTGCCAGACTGGGACCAGCCAATTTTCTGTACAGTATTATATTTTTATGAGTAGTGAGATGTATTTAGAGGGTTGGAAATGAGGTAGACATGGCAACATGACTGAGAATGTGTCAGTGGTGTGTTCTTTCACTAGGATCCAATAATGCTGAGGAAGAAAGGGGCCTAGAATAAACACTTCAACACAGAGAGAGTTTCTGCAACATTGTCCTGACAGCCCCTGTTCCTCCAGTCAGTGTTAAAATACCCTGTGGCCCAGCTAACATTTCTGCAATCATTTTGATTTAACCAAAATTATTTTTGATGCAGTACAACGTTAACTAGCAAGGTCATTTTGTGCTAGCTAACATTGGTATCACTAGCTATTTGTGACCGACTTTGCTAAGCACTGTGGTTGGGTGAAGTGGACAAAACAAATACAATTCCTGTTTATCACTGGTAATCCTATAATGCTATGTTTGCTAACTTTGCAAAGAAACCATTGGAAATCCACAGCCTAGCCAGGGCAATTAATAAACTTAATTAACTCCATAAAAAACATCAGGTCATTATTTCCCATTGCTTCTAGCAAGCATCAGCATATAGATTACAGGCATACAGAGTACAAACAACAATAACATTGTAGGATTTTTAATGAATTTATTTGCAAATTATGGTGGAAAATAAGTATTTGGTTACCTACAAACAAGCAAGATTTCTGGCTCTCACAGACCTGTAACTTCTCCTTTAAGAGGCTCCTCTGTCCTCCACTCATTACCTTTATTACTGGCACCTGTTTGAACTTGTAATCAGTATAAAAGACACCTGTCCACAGCCTCAAATAGTCACACTCCAAACTCCACTATGGCCAAGACCAAAGAGCTGTCAAAGGACACCAGAAACAAAATTGTAGAACTGCACCAGACTGGGAAGACTGAATCTGCAATAGGTAAGCAGCTTGGTGTGAAGAAATCAACTGTGGGAGCAATTATTAGGAAATGGAAGACATACTAGACCACTGATAATCTCCCTTGATCTGGGGCTCCACACAAGATCTCACCCGTGGGGTCAAAATGATCACAAGCAAAAATCCCAGAACCACACGGGGGGACCTAGTAAATGACCTCAGAGAGCTGGGACCAAAGTAACAAAGCCAACCATCAGTAACACACTACGCCGCCAGGGACTCAAATCCTGCAGTGCCAGACATGTCCCCATGCTGAAGCCAGTACATGTCTAGGTCCGTCTGAAGTTCGCTAGAGAGCATTTGGATGATCCAGAAGAAGATTGGGAGAATGTCATTTGGTCAGATGAAACCAAAATTGAACTTTTTGGTAAAAACTCAACTCGTCGTGTTTGGAGGACAAAGAATGCTGAGTTGCATCCAAAGAACACCATACCTACTGTGAAGCATGGGGGTGGAAACATCATGCTTTGGGGCTGTTTTTCTGCAAAGGGACCAGGACGACTGATCCGTGTAAAGGATAGAATGAATGGGGCCATGTATCGTAAGATTTTGAGTGAAAACCTCCTTTCATCAGCTAAAGCACTGAAGATGAAACTTGGCTGGGTCTTTCAACATGACAATGATCCCAAAACACACCGCCCGGGCAACAAAGGAGTGGCTTCGTAAGAAGCATTTCAGGGTCCTGGAGTGGCCTAGCCAGTCCCCAGATCTCAACCCCATAGAAAATCTTTGGAGGGAGTTGAAAGTCCGTGTTGCCCAGCAACAGCCCCAAAACATCATTGCTCTAGAGAAGATCTGCATGGAGGAATGGGCCAAAATACCAGCAACAGTGTGTGACAACCTTGTGAAGACTTACAGAAAACGTTTGACCTCTGTCATTGCCAACAAAGGGTATACAACAAAGTATTGAGATAAACTTTTGTTATGGACCAAATACTTATTTTCCACCATAATTTGCAATTAAATTCATAAAAAAACCTACAATGTGATTTTCTGGAATTTTTTTCTAATTTTGTCTGTCATAGTTGAAGAGTACATATGATGAAAATTACAAGCCTCTCTCATCTTTTTCAGTGGGAGAACTTGCATAATTGGTGGCTGACTAAATACTTTTTTGCCCCACTGTACATGGAGCAGATATTACGATTTCAGGTAGAACTTCGAGGTGAGTTTGGAGTTTGGGTAACTATATGCAAGAAGCTTGCATATAGTCAGGGTAGGAAATTCCCTCGTTCAGGCCGTGATCTCTGAAAAATCATTGCATGCCCGACGGCTAACACGGCCTTTGTGCCCCTGGTACTGTCAAAATCTCGCCCTTTGTCTGTTTGGGTGTAAAGCGTGTCTTAAATTAAACCTAAAAGTTTGCACCGAATGTCGATTTCACCATAGGCAACCTACCAGTCTCACTAGCCTGTCTGATGATTTTGGAAGCAGTGTCAAACATCGCATCATTCACAGCCACTAGCAAGAGCCCAACTGAGAGCTACCACAAGAACGGACTTAAGTCCAGGAAAGCAAGCTGGCTAGTTATTGATCGATAGATAGCTGACTTACATAACTTACTTCCTCTGTTTTGGAAGGCGCATTCATAAGCAACTGTGAAGTTGGAAAGTTCTGACCTCCGAGTGGGAGAATACGGCTGAACGCTTTCTGAGAGCTCCAAGAATTCAGTTCAACATCCCTCGACATGGCAGATTTCGCGGTGAAAGATTAAAAATAATATTTTTTTATAGACATGGTTTAATTACTGAATTATAAAGGCCTTTAAATGTTTTGGTTACTACATATGCAACCTGGGCATTCGTTCAATTTGGTTTATATTTCTCAAAGCTAGACAGGTAATAATTTGGTCCCTATTCAGGCAGGTAATGACCACCTCTTGTCAGTCCAATCGCTACAAATCACATGGGGAAATGTGTACAACTTATTGGCTTAAAAGGTATAAACAAGCAAGAAAAGCAACCATTTACTAACTTTTTATATCTATAAAGTTTTATTATTGATTATGCTTTTTCATGTTTTGGTTGCTACAGATGCAATCATGAGTTATTATACCCTGTCCATAGTATCATAGACTTAATATTCCCTGTACACATTGTTAATAATCCTCATGTGAACCTTTGGCTTCCTTGTGCAGTATATTGGCAGACTAAAGAGTGGGAATTATTTTAGAAATATGCCCAGTTTCAGGTCCTGTTCTTAGTTATGTCCATATCATAATTGGGTCAACAGAATTGGCAATTCTAGGGAGATCAAATGGCAGTTAAATTGAGGTCAAGTCAAGGGGACAGTGGAAAGGACAGGGTCTCTAAGCCAATGCACATGGTGATATTGAGTCATACACAAACACACACATAAAACAATCTGTCACATACGTACACACACAGAAAAGTACAGCAAATGTAACTGGACAAATCCAGATCCGGATCCAAACGAACAAAAAATATCTGATGGTTGGAGCACAGATACCACACACTCACTAGCGCACATGCAAAAGCTGACACCTCCAAGGAAAACTACTAATACAGAGATCATCCCCCTTCCTGGTCCTTTAATGAAGGCTTGTCACATCCATACGGATATTAATTAACAGTTCTCTGAGGTGAAATTCAATCAAGCCCATCCTAATGACATTCTAACAGGTTATAGAAACCAAATGTGTTTGACGGTAGCCATCATTGGTGATCTGAGTTGGCCACCATTTACCGGGGGGGGGGGGGCGTGGGTCGTGTGTGGGTGAGACCGGGAGCGAGAGTGAAGTGAGAGAGAAGGGGGCGACAGGGTAAGAGCAGTAGGGCGTAGAAATAGAGACGCATGCATGTATAATTAGAAGGAGACAGACGGCTGTAGGAACAAAGAGGGCGACACAGAGGGTGACGGTCCCTGCCATGAATCACCTGCATGGAAAGGGGAGAGCTACATTAAGAGAGAGGGAGAGATGAAAGCTATGCTAACACACGAGATGAGATCATGGCAGGGGCCACGGGAGGAGGAGGCCATCGCACGTCCTCTGATCAGAGAATACGTCCTCTGGAAGTGATCTGCGTCCAGTCGCGTAGAAGCATAGTGTCGTCCGGTACACAGAATGACGTAGTCAGCGGTACACAGAATGACGTAGTCAGCGGTACACAGAATGACGTAGTCAGCGGTTCACAGGATGAAAACACGTTCTTTCGCAAGAGCCATAAGAACCCATGTAAACATAATATTAACAAAGAAAATGGCCGGACACACACACTTGTGATTTGACGTGATCTATGTTTGATCACTTATAAATCAGTAAGACGTTTGGCGGGTTTGCGTGGCGTAACAGGAGGGATTTAATCACTTCGCCATCACAAAGCAGTCTTCAACAATAGATCTTACCCACAGACATACATCATAGTAAATGTGGCTCTCACGAATGCGTGTGTGTGTGTGCCTAATGGCCCCCAAATCTTTACCGGTCCCCGAGACCACATGCATTTTTCATGTGGCCGTAAAAGCACTGTCAGTGGTACGGCTGAGGACTGAAGGAGGCCCACACTAATTGTCCAGGACCCTTTAATGCGGAAGAGAGGGTGAAACGAGGGGAAGGGGCAAGAGGAGACACGCTACAAAACTGTCACCTCAGCCTTTCCTCCCTAATGCAGCCATAAATCCAGCCGCCACGCCGGCATCCATGTCCCCGCTGCAATCCCCAACGTCAGACGGTTTCATTACCGTCATATCAGTTTTATTGGAATTACTGACATCTGCATGATTCCGTAATTGTCACTCTCTATGAAGTTGTTGTTGCAATTTAGGAAGGGAAAGGGGGTAGGGGGGGGCACATTGCTACCGATCAATTCCCCCCGTTCCCAAGGGGAACGGCCAGGGAGTCAGGAATGGGATATCGGAAAACAGAGAAAACGGGAGAGGCCTTGGCTGATAGATTGTAGCGGTTATCTAGTAACAGAGACAAACGGCTTATTCCAAGATAAATCATCAGGCGCGCGGAGAGATGGTTTTATACAGAAGATGTAAATTGTGTTGTCACATTTAGTCATCTTCCTGGGATGAGGGTCCAACAGGAGCCACTTGGAGTGGAAGAGGAGAGACACCGTTACCATGCAAACCCTTGGGAGGAAGAGAGCATCTAGCTTTGTCAACACCAATCCAAGTGCATCCCAAATGGTACCCTGTCCCTTTACTAGTGTACTACTTCCCACCGAGGCCCACAGGATTCCTATCTTGTCCATAAAAGCCCAGCACACTCTAACAAGCACTAACACCCCAACAAATGAACCTGCTGAATAAGGTGTTGGGGATTTATCAAAGATGAAAACTACATGACACAAATTGTGCATAGGCTACAGCTTTTGTTCTGCAGGTATTTATCATCTCACTTCAATTGGCTGTTGGGTGCAGTGCAAATAAAACAACAACACCATTCTGATATGATACACGACACATTGGTGAGGTAAAAAGCTAGAATTTGAAACGATACACATGGAAGAAAAAGGTAATTCTACATTATAATGAAAAGGATAAACAGAGTGGAGAACAGGTAAGTGTTTTTGGATTTACCCCATTATACCTAAAACTATCAATCTGGCGTTCCCCACTAGCCACTAAACATAAATCTGGATGGATTTGAAAAAGCTCCATGTTTGTGTGATGAGTCTGAAATTATAGCTCACAACAGTTTAACTGAGCATACATGATGCATTTATGCATTAACTTTAATCTATGTGTTGTGAGTGTTTGTTTGTGTGTAAATACATACAGAATGTCAGACCTAGTTTTCGGGTCTAAGAACAGGACAGGAGAAGGATTTAAAGGCCTATATATCTCAGTCACTAACACAGACTCAGTAGCCCATACAAGCTGCTTTTTCTAATTTACTCACTGAATGGAGACACTCCAGTCTAGAGACTGTGAGAATCATCTAGCCCAGTGAGAATATTCTAGCCCAGTGAGAATAATCCAGCCCAATGAGAATAATCTAGCCCAGTGAGAATAATCTACCCCAGTGAGAATAATCTACCCCAGTGAGAATGATCTACCCCAGTGAGAATAATCTACCCCAGTGAGAATGATCTACCCCAGTGAGAATAATCTACCCCAGTGAGAATGATCTACCCCAGTGAGAATAATCTACCCCAGTGAGAATGATCTACCCCAGTGAGAATAATCTACCCCAGTGAGAATGATCTACCCCAGTGAGAATAATCTACCCCAGTGAGAATGATCTAGCCCAGTGAGAATAATCTAGCCCAGGGAGAATAATCTAGGCCAGGGAGAATAATCTAGGCCAGTGAGAATAATCTAGCCCTTTCTAGCACAGTGAGAATGGTCTAGACCTCTCTAGCCCAGTAAGAGGGGTCTAGCCCCCTCTAGCCCAGCAAGAGTGGTTAAGGACAGAGACAGGACGGTAGTTGAACAAGGATGAGGTTAAACTCTACACAAGGGTAGTTATTTAGTAACTGGGTTGGAGATAAACCCCACATGAGGGTAGTTCTTTAGTCATTCATTTTAAGTTTATTTGACTCCTTGTCTTAATCTTCATTTATTTATTTTGATACACAAACAAATAATCCTCTTCAAAAACTCATCTGTATCAAGACTACCTGCATTGTATTCCAACAGGAAACCCACATCTATCGCGACTGCTGGTGGAGAGACAATGTGGAAAAGTATCAGCAATACTCTATAGCAACAATCAATTACACCTTTAAAGCCACTCAATAACCCACCACCAACAACAACAATAATTCCCTCTCCTTAGCAGCCAGCGACAAATCACCCGTTTCATTGGGAAATATCCATTTTCTACATTACAATACCTGTCTCTACTCTGGAGAGAAACCAGAGGCCAGCCTTCCTGATGACAACGGGGCCTAGGTATTAGGGCGTCTTTGGGTGTGTGTGGGATATGAAAGACAATAGAAAAGGCTGCCTTGTGATAAGCCATTGAGGAGCTTTGTGTGTGTGTGCGTGCGTGCGAGAGCAGACAGTACAGGGCTGTAGTGAGAAAAGCTAATGGGTATGATTAATGACTGAGGGCCAGAGGAGAGCTGGGACACAGACGCTACATACATCATCTTCTCCCATCAGGACGGGCACCTCCCAGGAACCCCCACCCCCCCCCCCCACCCTCTCTGCTGAGGGGGCCGGTAGGGGGAAAAAAGCGGAGGCGTTCAGGGGGGTTGGTGGGGAGGGAAAAAAAGGGAAAGATGAGAGAGGTAGTGAGTGAGGCCTTATCTATTTCCCAGTCCTTTACGCACAGGAACTCCTTCTTTCTTTACTCTTGGGGTACAAAGTGGTGGAGAAAAAGGAAAAAAAGAAAAAAGAAACGGGGGACAGGGGTGATGAGGTGAACAGGAAAATGGTGTGTAAAATAACGGGGAGATATTCTGAGAGTGCGGAGTTGAGGGAGGAGGCTGTGACGGTCCCTGATTCCAGGCAACCTGACTCTGTTCGGCAGGCTGAAGCCACATTTCCAAGGTCTTATCAGCCATATGGCTCCAACTGTTTGGATGATTTATTGGGTGAGGAAAAGCGCACTGATAAATGTTACAGGCGGTTCCCTACGTAGGCAACCCGCAGTGTCAATAACAAAACTCAGGCTTCTCTTTAATGAAAACTTTTAGTACCAAAGGGGTAACCATTTATTTATGACTTGCTGTAATATTACACTGTTTGAGAAATATCTCCCCTTCTCACGCACCGGGGCGGACCAAAGAAAAAGAGGCCTGAATGTGAAGGGGGGGTGGGAGGGAGGAACAGATCATGTCAGCAGCTTTACCCAGCACGCTTACACACACACACACACACAAACACGCACACACGCATGTTCCCTTTCACACAACTCTGGGGTATTTTGTGCTTAATTGAAGCATTCAGCTGTTTACAACTTACACAAAACCAGCGTGGTTTTATTTATGACCAATTACAGCCAGCGTTGTTAGGGAGTGGAGGAGCCCATTACCTCTCCCAGGCCTCTTTGATTCTAATTAGTTGGTGTGTTCACGTTTTGGGTTTACATGGCTGATTTAACAGGAGGGGGCTGCAAATTAATTCGCTATTAATGTGCAGAAGGTAGCTACCCAAAAACCGAACAGACCAAATCTTGCTAAGAATCTGGAAGTAAACCCTGACTGTTAACACACTACAACATGCGGCCGCCATTTCCTATTGTTCTATGCTGTCGACTCTTGATGGGTTTATAAGTGCCAAAGGGAGTGCAAAATAAAACATCCACAGAGTGCAAAGTGAGGCATTTTGATTTATTTGCCACGGGTGACTCATTAAAATGCCTGTCTATCAGTGTAGTGTTTTTGTGAGCCATTAAAACACTTACTATGGTAATAAGGGTGTTTACCTTAATAGGCCAGTTTCTGAAACCACCATGTTCCTGTGTCTCGTTACTTAATAGAGAGGGAGCTTACAGCAGTGTCCCTGCAAGGAGGAGATTTGGGTGTTTTTGTATTATTGTAAGTGGAACAACAGCCCTCACAAGACAATAGTCAATTGCACTCAACATGTAAAAATATATCGGTTTTGAGAGTTTAAAGCAAGCGGTTTGGACGATGCCTCTCGGAAAGGATTATTATGATGACGCATGAAGCGACAGAAGACAGGATGTGAACATTCTACCTTTGGTGTGCCGCTTCATACCCAAAATGACGGCACAACGATCACAATAATAACAACGACATGTGATGACTGGCTAAAGCCGAACGTCATCCGTCATGTGGACACAGCCTGCACAGAGAGGGCCAACAGGTTCCCAAACAGCTAACATTGCACGTGAATGGGATCTGAGGGGAACAGCAGAAGAGGCTGTGCTGGGCCCGGGATCTCTTTGAAGTTCTCACGCGTCCATGTTTAACAAGGGAAGCCATGTAGAGGTCAAAGGAGACAGAGGGTTCGGTTCAAAGAAACCCTGTCAATGAGTACCAGCATTCACAGGTCACCCTCCCATGACCATAATGGGTTATACAGTAAGAACAATGAGCAGTTAGCACACACACACACACACACACGCGCACCAGCCCGACTACTCAGCGAGACTCCAATCCAGAAAGAGCCGGTTGAACACATTTCATATGTGACCGAGATGAAAACAATACATTGCCATGAGGCCACTTTAACTGGTTTGGGGTGATTGTGTGTTCCAATTAATATTACACAAGAGCCAGCGTTGTCATTTTTCAACCCATTTCCCTGGAAGTGTTGTACAGCCCTTAATGGGCACACCAGAGCTGTAGCTGTCATGTTCTGAGCAGCAGCACGTTTACAAGACAAACTCAGCCCAGCAGCAGAGCTCACACTTGTCTCACTCTCTCTCTCTTTCACTCCCTCCCTCTCTCGCTCTACAGATTGGGGTGTAGCAGTACACATGCAGTGTCGCAACACGCACACACACACATACAAACGTGCACACACACCCAGAGAGGCCATGGTTGCCAGCTGCTAATGGACATAGGGAAATCTTCAATTCATTTTTCACCTCTTGGTTCCGGCTGTTGCTCAAATGTCACCCCCCTCCCCCCCACACCCCTCCCCTCCATCCCCTGGAACCTCTCTAGCAGGGAGTCCCTCTGTCAGGTGGAGATGACGGATCAGTAAGTTTCACACAAACCCCTTCCCAAACACACACTAATTACAGTGCAGCCTGGCAGCCCAGATGTGTGTGTGTGTATGTGTGTGTCTGTGTGTGTGTGGGTGTGTGTGTGTGTGTGTGTGGGGCAGGCAGGCAGAAAGCAGTGATGAGGGCAAGGTAAATGTCTGCCCGTAGAAAACTATGTAAAGGGATATGCCTCATTCTTCAAATCCTTAAACACTATTCCGACAACCTTAGCGTCATACTGTTCATGGGGAATAAAGGTGTACAGTTTAATTCATTTTATTCTGTTAGTATTGGTATACCGTACAAATTCATCTGTCAATAATGGTATCCAGTATAATTGAATCTGTTAGTAATGGTATCCAGTATAATCTTATCAGTTAGTAACATTGTCCAGTATAATTGAATGAATTAGTAATGGCGTCCAATATAATTTAATTTGTTTGTAATTTTGTCCAGTATAATTTAATCTTTTAGTAATTGTCCCTAGCATAATTTAATATGTTTGGATTTTTTTCCAGTATAATTTAATCTGTTAGTTGTGGTGTCCAGTATAATTGAATGAACTAGTTATGGCGTCCAAAATAATTAAATCTGTTATTAATGGTGTCCAGTATAATTTAATCTGTTAGTAATTGTGTCCAGTATAATTTAATATGTTAGTAATGGTGTCCAGTACAATTTCATCTGTTAGTTATGGTGTCCAGAATAATTGTATTTATTTTTCATGGTGTCCAGAATAATTTCATCTGTTAGTTATGGTGTCCAGTATCATTTAAGAAAATAGTTATGGTGTCCAGAATAACTTAATCTGTTAGTAATGGTGTCCAGTATAATTTAATCTGATGGTAATTGTGTCCAGTATAATTTAATAAAATAGTTATGGTGTCCAGTATAATTTAATCTGTTAGTTATGGTGTCCAGAATAATTTCATCTGTTAGTAATGGTGTGTAGAATAGTTGAATATATTAGTTACTGTGTCCAGTATAATTTTATCTGTTAGTTATGGTGTCCAGAATAATTTCATATGTTAGTAATGGTGTGTAGAATAGTTGAATATGTTAGTTACTGTGTCCAGCATAATTTTATCTGTTAGTAATGGTGTACAGAATAATATCATCTGTTAGTAATGGTTTCCAGAACAATTGAATCTTTCAGTAAAGGTGTCCAGTACAATTTAGTATTTTAGTAAAGGTGTCTAGCATAATTTAATCTGTTAGTAATAGTATCCAAATATAACTTGTGTTAGTAATGTCATCCGGGTTAATTCCTTTTACCATAACACATGTAACACAGAAATACCCCCATAATATAATCATCCCCCATAAGATTGCATCCCTCACCGTTCCACGCATGCGCGCACATGTAAACAAAAACACTAACACACAAACAAGTAACATATGCAGCGACAACACGGGGGGTGACTGTCGTTGCCCCCTCCCCCCACACACACCAAAAACAATCCAAATAAACACTCACAAACAACACAACAACCCGACCTTTAAACAAACCACACTCGCTGCTTCTCAGACGTGTCTCCCGACCCACTTAGAAGAGACACGCCGGAAAAGAACAGGCAGAAAGAGGATCTACGAGTCCCGACCACGTCGCTCCCGCTCCTCGAGGGGGGGGGGTCACACCTTCCCAGCCGTTTAGGAGAGCAGCAGACAACGGCGCCCGCAGACCGGAGGGGGGCGGCTGGGCGGTGCGTCACTGCGGCGCTCGTAGCCGCGTGTCGTTTTGGGCCTGGCGTTGCTCAACATCAAGAGGAATCGATGGCGGCTCTACAGGGGCCGAGAGACCCTCAATGAAAGGAGAGGGAGGGAGAGAGCGAGAGGGGCGCTTCGTTCTCCCTCTCCGGGTCTGTTTGAACTCATTTTCTTTTCCTGGGCGGTTGGCCCCTGTGCCCGGCCCCTCAGGCGGCTCCTGCTCAGCAGGCCCTGACAGCTTGACACATTGACAGCTGCCACTGAATGACAACTGATTTGTACAAATTTCAAGCCTTATAAAGCTACCTGTCACAACAACGGCATAAAAGAGCTTGGACCCAGCAGGTAATTCAGAGAAGAAGAAAAAGAGAGAGAAAAAAAAACTCCTAGTCTCTCCGTCTGCCTCCCTCTTCCTCCCCCACCCTCCTTTCCTTCCACTGCTGTCTAGGAGGGGGAGCTACAGAGAGGTTAGGGGGAGGAGAGAAACAAGGAGGAAGAAAGAAGGGACAGAATGGGGGAGTGAGAGAGAGGAGCGAATGGTTCCTCCGGTCGAAAAGCTCCCTCCATCTAGTCAGTCATCCACCCCTCCTCAAGGTATACTTTGAATAGGAGAGGGAAGGCCTATTTTCCAGGCCACGGGACGACGAATAGTCTCGTTTAAAGATTACCCAGTGCGGGTTCAAATCCCACAGAAATGGGTCCGATTCACAAAATGTTGTTTTACACCAAGATTAAAGTAGCGTAGCCACCTGCTACTGTCTGATTATCACTGCAGCACCTCTCCTGTCTGCCCTGACTGGGTAAATGACTGAGGCCTTTTTACGGTATTTAAACAATTTTCCAGCATACACCACTGTGCACTCCACCCCACAGCCTTTCATCTGCTGGTAATGGCGTGCTGGCAGGAGGGAGATTTAGACAGACATTAGGGCCGGTAGGAGACAGACAGACAGTAGGGCCGTAAAGAGACAGACAGCCAGTAGGGCCGGTAGGAGACAGACAGCCAGTAGGGCCGGTAGGAGACAGACAGACAGTAGGGCCGGTAGGAGACAGACAGACATTAGGGCCGGTAGGAGACAGACAGACAGTAGGGCCGTGAAGAGACAGACAGACAGTAGGGCCGTAAAGAAACAGACAGCCAGTAGGGCCGTGAAGAGACAGTCAGCCAGTAGTGCCGGTAGGAGACAGACAGACAGTAGGGCCGGTAGGAGACAGACAGACAGTAGGGCCGTAAAGAAACAGACAGCCAGTAGGGCCGTAAAGAAACAGACAGCCAGTAGGGCCGTGAAGAGACAGATAGCCAAACGGGAGGAAAGACAGGCAGGTACATACCCAGGCAGACAGAGGCAGACAGGCTGGCAGATACTCAGGCAGACAGAGGCAGACAGGCTGGCAGATACTCAGGCAGACAGAGGCAGACAGGCTGGTAGATACTCAGACAGACAGGCCGTTAGGGAGGCAGATAAGGAATCATGAAGGAGAGGCTGGAAGTTCTGCAGAAAGAAGAGAGTATGGTCAGAAAAGGACTGGTCAGGGAGTTTCTACTAGCCTCTGTGCTTCAACACTTGTTGCTTGCTCCTTGGGCTTACATACTGGTTTTGTAGAAGCACTCTGCTGATGTTAAAAGGGCTTTATAAATAAATGTAACTGACTGAATGACTAGTGGCAGGTAAGACAGGAGAGAGTAGAGGCAGGTAAACAGGCAGGCAAGAGGGAGTAAAGGCAGGTAAACAGGCAGGCAAGAGAGAGTAGAGGCAGGTAAACAGGCAGGCAAGAGGGAGTCAGGCAGCTAGACAAGGCCTTGCGTTACTGTGAATCCTTGGCAGAGCAGTATTTAATAGTGCAACATAAATTATTAGAGTGAAGGGTAGGAACAGAAATCAATAAGTAACAAACAAAAAAACATAATTCCGGGTCTGTTGGATGATGGCTCTTCCTGACAGGTGACATGATTTATCAACCATCATCCAAAAGCTTAGTCTGGAAATCATTCATTAAATTGTTATTATTTCAGTAGCAGTATACATTTTTTATTAGGCTAGCTACAGCTGCAAAATTGTGCACTACAACATCAAGGCATTTTCAACTTAATTTCCCTGGCTTTAGCCATACAATAGCAGAGGACCTATTACTGACAATCCCTTCCAACCCACCTCTATTGGCAAATAAGCCAAACATTTCTCCTAATCCCTATTTGTGGGTACCCACCCTTGTCTAAAAGTGGCCCTTCCGCACCCTAACCCCTCAAAGGGCTGTCCCAGCACAGCACCACGCCCCATCGGTCCTGCTGTTTGATTAAGACCCACTGCTTTATCCCTGAATCTGCTGGACCTCTACGGGACCCCGGCTGGGACAAAAAGCACAAGAGGGATTATCACTGCCCCTCCTAGCCAACCAGTCCAACTGTCACTGAGATCAAAGGCACAGCTCAGCGAGAGACTGGCCTTTTAAGGCAGGTGTCCACCTTCTTACACCTCCCCTCACGCTATTGGAGGAGCGACAGATCAACTTGAATTCAACCCGCATTGTTGTTGGGATGTCATGTTTGAATGGTTACTGGTATACATCCTTCAACTAGTGACTTTGAATCTGGAATTGTCAGTCGTGATGTAACAATGGTGAAACAACGCTGGATGTCGCTTGGACAACCTGAATTACTAGGAAGGACATGGGTTGTCCTCTGAACAAAGAGCTAGCCAGTCAGATATTATTGTGCACTTATTCAAAATGAAAACGAATATTGTTTTGTCACAGAATAACATAGCTTACTCATACCTGTGCACTGGAAATTAATTCCAAAACATTACAATGGCCCCACAGCCAAACAAGGCCACAATATCTGATGTTATTGCAACTATTCTTGAGCTCAATTCAAAGAAAACTGTCACTACGCTGAACAAGGCTCATATAACCTCTATTAACTTTTGAGTTAGGCTTCATGACCCTCCATATTATCTTATCAAAGCTTTGCAATCCAACCCTGGAGGTAAAGGTTTGAAAGTTTCCCAGATCCACTATGCCTATGCAGCACTAAACACATGCCGCAAATATTTTACAATCACAAAGGAGTCCTCATAAATGTATAGAACACGAGGGCGATTAAATCCACAAAGTACTAGAAAATATACATGAGCACAGTGATATGCAGAAAGGGTCTCCAACAGGTCAATAGCGAGCTACTGGTTGCCTGCAGTTACCTGCAGTTTTCAAGTGTTCCACTGCAAACTTGTCAAACAAATCAGACATTGCTGGTTCCCAACAACGATCTAATCAACATAACATTATCATTCCCCCAACTCCTTACACGATTGGCTTAATGAGACAAACCCAACACATTATCTGCACCTTCCAGGATGTTGCCCCTGTCAGCTGCAAATGATAACGAATATTTGTGTGTTGACAGAAATACACTATCTGGTCAAAAGTTTGGTGTGACCATCACACCTGTGTGACATTTTTGGACATTCAATTTCAAAACCATGGACATGAATAAAGAGTTGCCCCCCTGTTTGCAGCTATGATAGCTGCAACTCTTCTGGGAAGGCTTCCACAAGACTTTGTAGGGTCACTTTGGGAATTTGTGCCCATTCAGCAAGGAGTTAATGTTGAAAGAGATGGCCTTGCTTGCAATCATTGTTCCAATTCCTCCCAAATGTTTATCCCAAATGTGTTCAGTGTGGTTCGTGTCAGGGTTATGTGCAGGCAACTTGAGTTTCTCCACATCTAATTATGTCTTTATGGACCCCAGTCATGCAGGAAGAGGAAAGGGTCTTCACAAACTTGGAAGTTGGAAGTACACAACTGTCTAACATGTCTTCCGTATCATTAAGGAGACCCATCACTGGAACTAAGAGGCCTAACCCCTACCCGGAAACACAGCCCCAGACCATTACCCCTACTCCACCAAACTTTAGAGTCGGCTCTATACATTCCAGCAGGCAGTGAGTGTTATCCTGGCATCCGCCACAACCTGATTGATCAATCACACTGCCAGATAGTTAAGCGTGATTCATCACTCCAGAGAACGTGTTTCCACTGCTCCAGAGTCCACTGGTGGCATGTTTTACACCACTCCAGCCGACGCTTGGCATGGCGCATGTTGATATGAGGCTTGCGGACAGCTGCTCAGACATGGCAAGACCATGATGCACAATTATTGTGCTGATGTCGCTTTCAAGGCCAGTTTGGTGGTCAGTGACGCAACAGATTATAGGCAATGTGTATGCACTATACGCTTCAGCACTCAACAGCCCCCCTCTGTGAGTATGCTTGTTCCACCATGTCGTGACTGGACTGTTGTTGCTCCTAGATGCTTCTACTTCACAATTGTAGCACTTACAGTTGACTGGGGCAGACCTAGCAAGGCAGAAATGCCATGGACTGACCCATGGCAAAGGTGGCATCCTAGGGCAGTGTCACATTTGTGACAGTTAATGTGTTATTCACTACAACCCATTGAAATGCCACGGTTTAGCAATGGAGATGTAATTGCAATGGGCAGGATTTTATGCACCTGTGAGCAATTGGTGTGGCTGAAACACCTAAACCCAAGTAGGGGTATTCACATACTTTTGGCTATATATTGTTCTCTGAATAAATTCCCTAAAACTGTCTCAGAACTAAAATGGTTGACTGACCTGACAGTGCAGTATATCAAGAGTAACTATATTATTTTTAACTACCATTGGTAATTTCCATGACAAGGCAGCAGGAGTAGGCTAGATATTCATATAAAACCCTCACATTCCTCTCTTGATTACATGGAACTGTAAATCTGTGAGACCAGGCAAGATGGTGAGTAAATCAGAGGACCGTTAATAATGTAACACAGACTTTGTGACATTGGGCCGGCAGGAACGTTGCCATAACTACAGCACATATCACCCTACAGGACCTCCCAGGTATAATATCACATGCATGACACGTCAAAAACAATAACTAACTACCCCCCCCCCAAAAAAAACATTTCAAACAAGGGGAGAAAGAGAGAGAAAGAGAGAGAGAGAAAAGAAAGATAGATATAAAAGCAAGTAAGGGAGGAACAGAGCCAAAAAGAGAGGGAGGGAAAGAAACCTGGCAAATGGTCACACCATCGTTAAAGTGACTGAATGGTTCTTATTATGGCATCTGAGGCCCGACTGGCCCCGTGTGCGGAGCAGAGGGTCGACTGTAGTTCAGCACAGGGTCTTGTGATCAGGGGGCAAGACTCGAGACCTAGGAGGGGGGAGAGGAAGGAGGGAGGAGCGCGGGCAGGAGGAATGAGTGATGGACCTGAGGGTGCATGCCAAAACCATAAATTGAACCTTGGTCGGATCCGAGGTTCCTCTAAAGTGTATTTACATTGTCACATTGTGTCTACCGTAAAATTCCTATGTTTAGACGTTTCAAAGCAGCCCATGTATCTTAACCCCATCCTGTTGTTTGGTCATGCCTTCCCGCACAAACTACTCTCTGGGCCTCTCTCTCTCTGGGCCTCTCTCTCTCTCTGTGGCCTCTCTCTCTCTGTGGCCTCTCTCTCTCTCTGTCCTCTATCTCTCTGGGCCTCTCTCTCTCTGTGGCCTCTCTCTCTCTCTCTGGGCCTCTATCTCTCTGGGCCTCTCTCTCTCTCTGTGGGCTCTCTCTCTGCCTCTATCTCTCTCTGTGGCCTCTCTCCATGCCTCTTTCTCTCTCTGTGGCCTCTCTCTCTGCCTCTATCTCTCTGGGTCTCTCTCTCTCTCTGGGTCTCTCTCTCTGGGTCTCTCTCTGGGTCTCTCTCTCTCTGGGTCTCTCTCTCTCTCTGGGTCTTACTGTCTGATTCCTTACTGTCGGTCAATTTATCTTTCTCTCCCTTTTTCCTTCTCTAATAGTCGCTCCCTTTACTGGCTCAGTCTCTCCCTCTTTCATTCACTTACGGTCTCTCTCTACCGTGTATCTGTCTCAGTCTCTCCCTCTTCCATTCACTTATGGTCTCTCTCTACCGTGTATCTGTCTCAGTCTCTCCCTCTTCCATTCACTTACGGTCTCTCTACCGTGTATCTGTCTCAGTCTCTCCCTCTTTCATTCACTTACGGTCTCTCT
>JACXGK010007562.1:0-10100 GCA_016801125.1 Novumbra hubbsi
ACGGACAACAACACCAGTGTTCACTAGGCCTGACGGACAACAACACCAGTGTTCACTAGGCCTGACGGACAACAACACCAGTGTTCACTAGGCCTGACGGACAACAACACCAGTGTTCACTAGGCCTGACGGACAACAACACCAGTGTTCACTAGGCCTGACGGACAACAACACTCCACCTATGTTCAGTTATGATCACACTGCTTCCTGCTGAGCGTGGGCCTTTGTTTCACTTCACACATTTCCTGCAAACAAAGCTGACAGTGGCTGGTTAGAACCTTCCCCTCCTAGACAGACGATGAAAAGAAAGAGGCAGTCTCTGCTTTTGAAGTCTTCACTGCAGGCTCTCACTGCACCTAGGCTCCAGGCTAACAGTTGCACCCTAAGGGGAGGGAGCCACTGCTTTGATGACGAGGTCTTCCTCTACCTCCAGCCCCGGGCAGTTCCCAACGGAGGAATCAAACTGGGTCACTCTTCACACCGTGGCAATGGAGAGCCGGACCTCTAGTTAACTATATCCATTTAAACACTGAATGTTTGACATATGCAGTACCGGTCAAATTTGGTAAAAGGATAGGTGTTCAGTTGGACTATTTTCCATTGTGGAATAATAGTGGCCCAAAAAAAAATTCATTTCATATCGTAGATGTCCAGACTTGACTAGTACACAAAGACAGTACAGGTCCAATGTTCGGACACGCTTGCCAATTCAAGTGAACGGGTGTACATGGAAATCGGTTGTCAATATGAATAATATCCCTGACCAAGACCGTTTTTTTGGGTTAAATAAGCTTCCATATCAGAGCAACGAGAGATCAGCCATATTCGTCTCTTCCTGCCATCGTCAGCTGAAACTTCACGTTGGATGTCTTTCCTCTTCTTTTTCGACATTAAGCACTTAAAGTGCTGGCATTGATTCCTGACACACCCCGGTGGCACAGGAAATGCTGTCTGCACGTTTTTCGGCCCGTTTACAATCGACAGCGGGCATCCATGCATACCAGTGACGGTCGGGGGGGGGCGGTTCACAGGGTTCTGGGTGTTATTCTGGGTTGTTTTGGAGCAGTACTGCGGTATGCACCGGAGGAATGTGTGTGTGTGTGTGTGTGTGTGCTGCTGCCTGTGGTCTCTGGCTGCCGTGTGGCGGTCGGGGGTTTGAGTGACGGCGGCACTCTGGGGGGTTCTGTAGGAGACCGGGACCCGGTTGTGACTCCAGCTCTGAATGGCCAATAGGGACGGGTCTAGATGGGGTTAGGGTTTGGTCTGGTCACAGGTGGGTTGGGAATAACCCTCGCCTTAACGTCACCGCACTGCTGGCCTCCAGACCGGCATGCCATCACTTCCACTCGACCAAGATTTCCAAAAGGTCAGCAAAGGTCGCTGTGGACCAATCCCGTGCTCCAGTGTTTACGGCTTGGGGCTACCGGCTACTTTCACCTCGTGTCTTTCTGTTGCCTGTAACTCCCTTACACCCACAACCCCACCTCAGGATTTAAAGCCCCCCCCCCCCCCCCCCCCCCCCCCCCCCCCCCCCCCCCCCCCCCCCCCCCCCCCCCCCCCCCCCCCCCCCCGTAGAAGAGACCCCTCCTTGGAACCGCCCAGAGGATCTGGAGGTGGGAAGCCGGTTCCCACCTGGTGTTCTGGTCCTGGGAGGAACTGTTTCCGGTCCCTCCGTTTTGGTTTATTGACCGTGGAAACACTGTGGCTGTGCGGTCCTTTCCCAGATGTGCTTGTGGCTTCTCCACGACTCGTCCAGGTCAATGCCAGCCAGTGCCGGTTGTTTATGTGGCGTCTGCTGTCCTCCCACAGCTGTGTCCAGGTGGAGGAGCACCACGCCATGGACATTGATGTCTACCACTGTCCCAACTGTGACCCTCAACACGGACCCTCTTTGAGTGAGTATACCCCCTGTCGGTCTGTAGGCCTGTCTGTGGGTCTGTCTGTTCTTCTCCCTCCCTGTCTCTCCAGTCACCCCCCCCCCCCCCCCCCCCCCCCCCCCCCCCCCCCCCCCCCCCCCCCCCCCCCCACCACCACCACCCCAGTCTATCGCTCCGTGGCTGATGGATGGCCCTCAGGGGAGTGGTTACATCTCCCCTGTCTGATGGCCGCCCTGAGGTGGTAATTAACAGGCCCATTTGGCAGGGCTGGGATCCTTAGACTTGGGTCGGACACGGCCCTCGCCCTTGGCCTCTTCCGGCAGACAAAACTTGTGTTAGCAAGAGTAATGGCTATTATCCATGTTTTGGGAGTCTCTCTTTTTTATTTTATTTCCGTTGTGCTTGTGAACATTTGTCTGAGGTCAGTGTTTCATGGGTCTGGTGTTCTGGGTTGCTCCTGCAGTGAAAAGGCGAAACAACTGTCACCGTCACGACTACACCGAGCCGAATGACGGAACCAGACCGGTACAGGCCGGCACCGCCGTGTTCGTCAAGGAGCTCCAGAACAGGACGTTTGCCAGGTAGGAGCCCTGTCAGACCGGCAGATGCCAGGCTTGACCCACAGTCACACGGGCACCGCTGACCCCAGGCTTGACCCACAGTCACAGGGGCACCGCTGACCCCAGGCTTGACCCACAGTCACCGCTGACCCCAGGCTTGACCCACAGTCACATGGGCACCACTGACCCCAGGCTGGACCCACAGTCACATGGGCACCACTGACCCCAGGCTGGACCCACAGTCACACGGGCACCGCTGACCCCAGGCTTGACCCACAGTCACACGGGCACCGCTGACCCAAGCTTGACCCACAGTCACACGGGCACCGCTGACCCCAGGTTCCTCGGTTTAATTAACGGGCACCCAGCGAGCAGCTCAGTGATTGGGTGTGCGTGTGTGTTCCAGCGGCGAGGAGGTCCTGCTGCGTATGGCTGGGGAACAGGTGACCCCGAGGTTTCTGGAGAAACACGGATGGCAGGACCCCATTGCTGTCACCGACAAGGAGGGTCTTGGACTCCGCCTCCCACCACCGTCCTTCTCCGTCAAAGACGTGGAGCAGGTTGTCGGTAAGGAGTGTGTGTGCGTGTGCGTACCGTTTCAATGTGTACTCATTTTGTGTGTAAGTGTACTGTTTGTTTGTGTTTGTGTGTCTACTGTTTTTGTGAGCGATTGAGGTATTGTCTCTTGAGGTAGGTACATAGGTATACATGAACATGCGGATCGATAGTCCAGTGCCTCAACACATTCACAGTCTTCATGCTGGCGTAGGTGATCCACTGTACACATGTAGTAAGACCAACTAAAGCTTTGTCATATTGTGAGGGTTTTGATCAAACCGGTTGCCAGGTCCAGAGTGTTGCCAGAACAAGGGTCTCCTCTATCAGCCATTTCCCCCACTGGCTGAATAAGTACTGAATAAAGGGAGGGGTGGGGCTTACCTCGCCCCCTAACAAGAAAGCCTCCACCCTCTAGCGTTTAGAAAGACCCGTCGCTAGCGGGCTCCGGTGACATGGCCAGCGCTATCCCACGGCTATCTGGACCGACCGGACGCCCAGCACCAACCCCAAACCCGCTTGTGTTTTTAATCGTTAAGTCGGCGTCACACCGTCTGTGGCCGGCCCTGTAGAGCATTAAGCTGCCCCGCAGAGAGGCGGCACAGGTGTTGTGACCGCGTGGAGACCCCGTGGTGGATCGGGTTACATTCTGACCGTTGGGACACAATGGGAGGCCGGGCCGAAGCCTGCTCTCCCAGGGTTACCCAAGCCCAAAGTATTGTCCACCGGCTTAGGGTAAACCGCCTGGCATTTGTCACCTCCCAGTAGATCTATTGTTTTTCATTGGAAGGGGGGGGGGGTGTTAGGTGGGGGTTTCAGTCGGAATATACTGTTTAAGGATGGTGTCTAGAAGGTGTAGCGGGGGGGGGGGGATGCCAGGTGTAAAGACATTGCTCGAAAGCAATAAACCACATGGCCATGTGCTCTGGACTATGATTGCATGGATTGAAGTACTGGCTGGGGCCTGTTTTGGGTCTGTTGGCTGGTAGAGACTCTCTCTGTGCTTGCTACCCTACTAACTCCAGCTGTTGCCCGTCGGCAGATGCTGTGTGTGTCGGGGGGGTGGTGGTCACACACACGCCCCAGCTGTCCCTTTCCCACTGGGCCCAAAGGCCCCGTTTTCTCTCTCTTTCTCTCAGCCACTATTCCCCCCCCTCCTCCCCCAGTTGTGTGTAAGTGTGTATTGGAGGTTCTTTACCCTCACACACTCATTACTGCCCCCCCCCCCTCCTGTGTTCACCTCTAAGTCTCAGAGGATCTGGACAGACTGTCTTACCCCTGCCTCACATACTACTCTCCCACTCCCTCCCCCCTTCTTAGCCACATGACTTGTATCCAAAACGAGACTGGCTGACACTAATTCAGTGGACAAGGCCGACAACGGCGTTGCTTGCTGATCAATGCCTGGTCCTCCTACAGGCGGTGATAAAGTCATTGATGTCATCGATGTGGCCCGGCAGGCGGACAGCAAGATGAAGCTGAAGGAGTTTGTGCGATATTATTATAAGGCCGACCGTCCCAAGGTCCTCAACGTCATCAGCCTGGAGTTCTCCGACACCAAGTGAGTCTTGCGTAATTACAATCCATCGCCCGCTCGGCTCACGTGGACACGTTGAAAGCGACTGTTCTCGACACGACGTGGAAAACCACATTTGAGTGTTCAACATGACAGCAAAAATACAATACATCATTTAATGATTTAAAGTCACCCAAGCCTTCTTTCCTCTCACTCCCCAGGATGGCAGAGCAGGTGGTGATACCTGACGTAGCTCAGAAGATGTCCTGGGTGGAGAACTACTGGCCAGATGATTCCCTCTTCCCCAAGCCCTTTGTGCAGAAGTACTGCCTTATGGGGGTCAAGAACAGCTATACAGACTTCCACATTGACTTTGGGGGGACCTCTGTGTGGTACCACGTTCTTTGGGTCAGTGTGTGTTTGAAGCGTTAAGCTATGGTTACGCAAGGAGCCCTATTCTTGTATTGACCGATTAGCATTTCACACTCTTTCTCAGAGCTGATATGAATACTTTAGGGCTATATGAATTGTGTTTCCTGAGTAATGAATGATTCCCTTTTAAATAGAATAAAACAAAGAAACATAACGGGCCTCTGGAAGTCCCACATCGCTTGGGTTTAGAGGGTTGGTAATGGAACACAGTTGCCTTCCCTTTTTTTCTTTGGGGCCTGTGAGCTCAATCTGGGTTCCTTGCTCTGCAGTGGACTTAAACAGTAATGTACACAACGTAGTATAAGTATACCTTATGCCTGTGGATTTGCGAAGGCCAGACAGGCCCGAAATAAAAGTAGCTAGTTACTAACACGCAGCTATATATAAAACGACTGATGACACCACACTCTCTCCCAGACAAGACAGTCGACGTCTGGGGGTTAAATGTTTATAGCTGAAGGTTCAGAGTGGGAATGTCTGAGCAAATGCAGCCTTACTTACCTGTCCTATATGTGTGCTAGGCCAGTGGATCCCAACCTGTTTGGGGTACTGTACAAGCCATTTAGCTTTGCCCCGGTAGTATCCCCTCGCGTGCATTTTACCTTTAGGTTCATGGTCTTATGTGCCTTTGCAAGTACCCCTTTGGATAATCCAAGTACCTCAAGGGGTCCTAGTGACCCAGGCTGAGAACCACTATGCTAGGCTATCAGATGCAAGCAGTGAGGTTAGGGCAGCTGATCTTAATTTAGTAAGTCAATAAAATGTACTCCGTAGACAACCTTGTTTGATGGTGAATTGTAGCTTGGTTGATTCTAGCATTGCCAACCACACTTGTGAGGCTCGCTGACATTTAATCAAGTGTGTTTGTACATGCGGGGCAATTTGGAGCAATCTAGGCTGATTGGGTAGCCTGGTAGAAGGTCACCTTTGCAGTGAATGTCATTGTCGGCAAGCTCCAGGGGAAAGTCTGTTCGTCCATGGTAATAAATTTACTCGCAACAATATGCTGTGTGTGTACATGATGACGTCACAGAGTCTCAGATAGGAGCTCTTGTTAGCTGCAGGGTTACTGTGTACTGAACACACCTCAGCCCCCCCCCCCCCCCCCCCCCCCCCCCCCTGCTCAGGGAAAAAGAGGCCTGAAGGGAGAAATGCCTTCCTGACACTAGAATGTTCTGCTCCAGAGAAAGAGCTAATATAATGGGGGTGTTTGCTGTTTGGCTGTAGCAAGTGGTTTGGGTAATGGGACCAGAAGAGGGGAGGGGTGGGGTGGGGTGTGTGCTGCTTCTAATTTTCCAGCCTCTGCTCCCTCTCTTTTTTTTTTTTGTCCAGGGGGAGAAGGTCTTTTACCTGATCAAGCCGAACCAGGCCAACCTTGCACTATACGAGGCGTGGAGCTCCTCCCACAACCAGAGTGAAGTGTTCTTCGGGGACCTGGTAGACAAGTGCTACAAGTGTGTCGTGCCGCAAGGAACCACGATGCTCATCCCCACAGGTGTGTGTGTGTGTGTGTGTGTGTATGTGTGTGTGGGCGTCGACGAAGAGGAGCGAAGCCGCTTTCGTTGGGGGAGCTCGTGGAACTACAGTGTAGATCAGGGTTCCTTGAACCTCTCCCTCAGGCTTCTCATCACTCAGTCCAAGCCCTGATATAATTCCCCCCCCCCCCCGAGTACCGTAGTCACATGCTTGATAAACAGCTGCCAAGCGGATGCATGTGCGCTAGGTCTGGGATACGTCTAAGGGGTGTTTCCGGGGGAGGTTTAAGACTCTGGTAGATAAAGAGAGGCAACCCTGGTGTAGACAGACGCCGTGAGCGTCGCAAAATCACCATTCCCCAATGTCTATAAATACAAGGCTTTTTTTCCCTGTGACCACTTAAAAGAATAGCTCATAGCTTGTTTTCTACCCACTTATATTTGAAGCAAAATTCAGTTTAGTCGTTTCCCAGGGTGCCTGCCAGGAAAAAATTAGACTCCATTTTCTAAACACTGATGACCTCTCATTTCCAAGGAAATGTGGAAAATAAATATTTGCCCAGCAACAGCGTAGGCAGAACCACCAATAGTTGCATAACACAATAGAAAGGGCACTAATAAAAAAATAAAAAAAGCACCCACTGGTAATATCAAAACACCAACAGAGTGTGGGCCTAGTTTTTCCTTAGCATCTGACTATGGCATAACATGTTTAGAGAGCTATGAAAAGACAACCGCAGGAGAACCTCTTGGTTAAGCTGTTGTTTACACATGTTTGTCATTAACTACAGAAGGCTCCTGGGTCGGTGGTTGGTTTCGCTTGTGTCTTCTCTAATTCCTCCTGATCTCACTGTCCGTTGTCCCCGCACGGAAAGTCATATGTGGAGGTTCGGTTTGCAAGGTTGATGCATGTCTAATCAGGTCAAAAGACATGGAGAAAGCTGGATTTAATTGTAATTATTGCTGGAATTTCGCAACACTATTATGGTATCAGTAGTTTTAGAAAAGCAATACATATCTGCACATTTAATTGAGTTCTCCAGAGTCTTCCAAAGCTTGCGTAAGCCTTATCAGGCCGAGGGATCGAGCCGTGTCTTGTCCCAGGGGTTAGGGGGGTGTGAGGAGGTAGGTGGAGCCCAACAAACTTGGCAGAGTGTAAGGCAGAACGGCCTGGCTCTTATCAACTGCCTTGGCTCTCATGTTTACCAGGCCGGGCTGGCAGAAAGAAGAATGTTTGCGATGCCGTCGGTGTACTGTTACCACGGATATTTTTTGTCAGTGCGAGGAACGTTGACGGTGTGTGCTGGTGCCTCCCTCTGTAGGTTGGATCCATGCCGTACTCACCTCCCAGGATTGCATGGCGTTCGGCGGTAACTTCCTCCACAACCTCAACATTGGCATGCAGCTCAGGTGTTACGAGATGGAGCGGCGTCTGAAAACTCCAGACCTCTTCAAGTTCCCGTACTTTGAGGCCATCTGCTGGTATGTGGCCAAGAATCTTCTGGAGACCCTGAAAGGTAAGTGAAGCAGCTAAAGCGTCCCAGAGACCGTTTTGTTTTTGTTCCTCTTCGAAACACACAGCAACAAATATAACAGCGATATGATGCCGTCCCCTTGTCAGATTTGCGAGAAGACAACTGCTTGCCGCAGACCTACCTGGTTGAGGGTGTGAAAGCTTTAACGGGTCCTCTGAAGACTTGGCTGAAAAGAGAGGTGAGGGCTGTACACTTCAATATTAGTATCTCTATGCGTTAGGGCACCATATGTGCATGATAGTAATTTGAAATGTCCTTCACTGCACTTGACTTCCATAGAATTTGACCTAATTCACATTTCAAATCGTAGCTGAGCTCTGACGTAGTAGTTCACCCCAGATCTGACGTCTTGTAGTAGTTCACCCCAGATCTGACGTCTTGTAGTAGTTCACCCCAGATCTGACGTCTTGTAGTAGTTCACCCCAGATCTGACGTCTTGTAGTAGTTCACCCCAGATCTGACGTCTTGTAGTAGTTCACCCCAGATCTGACGCCTTGTAGTAGTTCACCCCAGATCTGACGGCTCTGACGTCTTGTAGTAGTTCACCCCAGATCTGACGGCTCTGACGTCTTGTAGTAGTTCACCCCAGATCTGACGTCTTGTAGTAGTTGATGGCTCTGTGCCAGTTGTGGAACCAATCTTCCTGTTCCTTCTTCCTTCTCCTAACCGCATTGCCTGAAACATGATTTGTGTAGGAGTCCACCAGCGAAGTCCCGGACCACATCAGACCCAACCGCCTCATTAAGGAGCTGAACAAGGAGATCCGCTACCTGGAGGTAAGGGCTGGTTCAGAGTCATGGGGATTCGTGGGGGTTGTGGCCAGAGGAGCTTGACCTTTTCCCAGATGTAGGACCACTGAGTAGGAAGGTGTTGTATAAGGGTTGCTTCTAAGAATCATCCAGAACGTCACTGTTCCATTCGCCCTCACCTTTTGCAACAGCCAAATCATTGTCTCGTGACGTCCTTGTCCACAGACTTGTAGTAGATCTGAAGTGTGTGTGTGTGTTCGATCTCCTGAAGCTCTATTCTGTCATCAACAGGAGGACCAGGGCAGCGGCGGGGGTGCCAACAGGCCAGTGAAATGCCAGGGAAATGCCAGCGGGGGCCAGTGCCCAGCCACCCGTGCCACGCTGGAGAGGGTGTGCCAGGCACGGCGGGCACGGCGGGCAGCTCGAAGGCTACGGGCACAGCAGCAGGAGCAGGAGGAGGAGCGGGGCCCCAAGGTGCCCTCTAACCTGGACATACTGGAGCTGCACACCAGGGAGGTTCTCAAGAGACTGGAGGTGGGCCCTCTGGAGGAGGTAGGGGGAGACGTCACACGTTTACCATTGCTAATACTATTCTCAAAGTGAGGCGAATTCGATCCAAACGTCAGGGGCTTTTTGTTGAATATGTCCTGTCGTTCTGTCGCGGCGTGCCGAAGGACCCCACCTTCTGCCTCCCGGTGCATCGGAAGTTCAACATGGTGTCGACCGCGTCGGCGGCGGCTTCCGAGAACCCCGGATCGCACATACGCCTCATGCTGCACAACGGGCGAATCGTCCGGGACGTGAGGGGACCGGCGAGCAGCACGGGTTCCAGCCCGCTGAAGACGGAGAGCGAGAGCTGGGCTGCGGGCCAGTTGAGGAGCACAGAGGAGACGAACGCCCGAGGGACCGGGTCAGAACAGGAGGCGCACCGCAGCGCAACCAGAGAGGAGACGTCGTCCCGGCTCCGTAAGTCAGGGAGCTGAAGCCGTCGCGTTCGATATGCAGAGGGTTGATGTTCTGTGACTCACCCGTAGTTTCTACTATCACCCTGTGGATAAAGCCTAGGTCCAGTAGCCTGTCAGCTGGGAAATGTTCTTTTACATTTATTGTCCGTTCTAAATGATGTCTGGTTATTTTGTCAGGAGGGCTGGAGAGGGTTAAGACTGAACTCAGGGAAGAAGCCTTTGGGCACTCGGACATGTCGGACGTGGACTCGGACAGTGATTTCACCACACAGGTACTTACTGAACGACGTCCCTTATGGATGGGATTGACACTAATGTATGTTGTATGTGTTACATTGCCCAACAAATGTGTTTTTCGTCCCTGAATGTAGTTTAAAGCCTCTTCAGAGGAAGATTCAGGGAGCTCCCAGAGTGATGATGACGATGATGATGACAA
>JACXGK010007562.1:10200-25041 GCA_016801125.1 Novumbra hubbsi
CCCCCCCCCCCCCCCCCCCCCCCGTCTCTGTTAAGTGAAGCCAAATGGGGGGAAACCGGGTGGTCTGACGTGCGTCCCGTCTAATACACCAACATTATTTGAAATGAAGGGTTTTCTGTTGAATAGTTTGGAAATATTCCACCATTGCTAATGTGTTCAGGTTGGTACTGAAACTACGAGATGGATTCATGGTCTTATCAATTTATGACTATTTGCATTGTAGGCTTTCGCCTCGTGTAGTGGATTGACTGTCTCTTCCCTGCAGAGAACGTCCTACCTCACCCAGCACAGAGGAGGCCATTCAGGGCATGCTGTCCATGGCCGGCCTGTTGTGCCCCTCCAAGCCAGATGAGGGCGCCACCTCACAGGAGCCATGGTGGTCCAGCCCGACCCGAGAGCAGCACCAGCATCATTTGGCAGGGGACAAGAGCCCCATGGACAGCCAGGGCAACAGCAGCAGTGAGGCCTGGGACAATCAGGGGCCCCTCTCCTTTGAGGCCCCCAGCCCTCTTAGCCACGACGCCAGCCTAGGGGACAACTACCAATACTGTGACCCCTCAATGTCCCCCCCTCTGCACCCCTCTAAGAGGAACGCCTCCAACTCCCCCCCTGTCAGCAACCAGGCCACCAAAGGTTTGTAGTCAACTCTCTTTTTATTATGTTGTTGCTAAACTCTTTATTTAGCACATGCCAGCCATTCATATGGGGACTCTTTGTTTTTGTTTTTTAAGGCAAGAGGCCCAAGAAAGGAATGGCCACAGCTAAGCAGAGACTGGGGAAGATCCTGAAACTGAGCCGGCACAATCGTCTTTTTGTATAAAGCTCAGTGACATCTTCACTGCCTGGGGATGAGGCCCTTCTGGGAGAGTTGTTGGGACACTCACTGTGCATGCCTAGGAACACAGGGTATCGGATCCCAAGCGCGGAACTACCAAGCAAGTGCACAGATTCCCCTCAAGCACACTAAAACACACAAGGTAGGAAAAAAGGAGCATGTCGATTACTCAACTGCAGGGAAAATTTAAAGAGAGAGTTCCAGTGGGCATTGGAGAGCCATGATGATAAATGTTCCAGATGTCCGGATGAGGAAGGGATGAAGTCCACTGTACATCACAATGTTGACGCCAATTATTCTTCAGCCAATGCCGGTGAGCTATGCAATGCATAGGCTACTGCCGACTGCTTTAATACACCATCCGAATTTACGTAAGTCAACTTTTTGCGTCTACGTCGCTGCCATGCCTTCCAAGAATACCTGCAGCACTATACACTTGATGTGCTCCCGGACAAGACTGAAGACACGTTTGTGTGGGTCACCTCTGTCTGGGTTAAAGAGCAGGGATCTCTTTAGCCCTTAGAATCAAAGGGTGCTAAAGCTAAACAGAGCTACAATGGTGCTTAATGGTTCTATGTCCTAATGCTCCACCCAAGTCCCCTTATCTCAATCACACCAGCAATAATGATGTAGTGTTTTTTTGATAGGCAGCACCCTTAAGTGTTATGTTCCCTTCTAGATGGGTCACCGTTCATTGTTTTCATGGTGATTCACTAAATTGTTGTTGCACTTTTTTGTATTCTATCACACATCAGATCTAAAACAACAAGTAATTTTGTTTTCAAGTTCACAAGTCGTATTTTACATGTTATAATGCTTTCATAGATTAATGGGGCGAAATGAAAGACGGGATATATAACAGGGTTTAATAATCCGTATGTTTTGCTGCCTCCTTGTGGTCAAAGGTGGTTGTGATACAGAGTGCTGCCTCTCGAAAAAAACTAATAGTGTAGGAATATTTTACAAGTTGTTTACTTAGTTGAAAGTAAGAAACAACTTATACCCTACCTAATTTATTTCTTGTTCTTTTCTTATTTTGTCTGGATTTTGAATTATGTATTTAATAATTAATGGTGAATAATGATTTTATTATATTTGGCCCTAAACCTTGGCTATTTTAGGGATTTTCTTTTAAGTGTTTCTTCTTTTTACTCTACTCATTGAGTTAATTATATATGTGGAAATGTTTGACTTGTGGTCATGATCTATTGTGTACATTTTCTCCTACTGACTTAACAAAATTTGTATCTGAATTTCTATTCTTTACACCTATTCTGGCCAAATCGGCTTTGTTCACTTGATTTTAACCTTCGTATTTCTATGCTGTCTCTCGTGGTTTCCTGTGATTGTTTCCAGGGGTTAGTGGTGTTGTGTGCTAAGAGAATGGATAATACTGTGACTGCAGAATACTACACCCTTGCCCAATTTACACGCCTAAAAAAAGACTTCATTTTTCTAAGCGGCAAAAAAAAGAAACTGGTCTGTTTCAATTCGATGTAATGTACCGTATGGGAGAGTTTTATTGGGGTGCTTTTTTGTAAGATTCCTATGACATGTTGCTGAAATGAGGTGTGTTTTATATGATTGGGACATTAAGTTCTTTACTCTCAGGGAATGATGCCACGGATAAGACCTCTGATTTAATCACCAGCCACATCTCTGCTACGGTACATTTCTTCCGATCAGACTCCTGCGCCATTGACGCGTGTCTTCCGTCACGTCGTGGAACTGAGCAGCTATGCATTGGAATGTACCAAGTTAACATGGTCAGTGTGGAGATGATGCCACCTATGCTCAAGCTCTCCCTAGCTAAATACCATCTTACTTCCTTGTGTTCATATGCATGTAACCACCAGGACATTTAAAAATCATCCAGCCCCTACCAGTTTAACTAGCAGGCCCAAAGGACACGCGGCAGACATTTGTATGTCTTGAGCTAAGTGCTCTTTAAAATACTCTTTTTTTTTTTAAAGCTAGTATTCCACTTGTGACATCCACATTTAGTTGCCATGTTGCTTTTATGATTTGAAGGCTGTGCCAGGGGTTTAATTCGCAGGACACATTAAATCTGTATAATTGAGACCTATCGCTTAGCCCCTAATGCAGTATTAAATAGATTCCTAACACAAAGATCCTACTTCCATATGTTTCACTCCACTAAATACAAACAAGTGGTTTGTATCACATTGCTGGGTTGACTTTCTCTTCAATGTAACACTATGCTTTTACCTTTGAACTCTTATTGCATGTTAAAGCCCTCACCATTCATCTGTGTAATATTATTCACCAGAGCTAGCCTGCAGGCAGGGTTATAAGGAGCATTGTTTTGTACAGTATTTATTTACCATGACTCATGCGAACCTATTTGCATGTGTGTTTTTGGATTAATGGTCATTTTTCCTCTTTGCATTAGTTCTGATAGTTTTATTTTTCATAATGATTTGAACCACACAAACACTGGGTTACTGTGACACTGTTACTTGATGCATTAAATGTTTCAGCATTTCAAAAATGTCCTGTAAATATATATTAAAAAAATGCTTTTTCTTAACTGGAAATACTTTCTCACTGGACTTGACCAGAAGTGTGCACATTCAAAAGCAGTCATTGTTTCATTAGCTCAATGTCAACAACAGATGTCACAGAATAACTTAAATGTATTTATTGGTATATGTACAACAGTTCCTCTCAGGACACAGTCTGGCACAGATAAGGTGGTCTAGAAGTGAGGAAGGGAGAGAGAATGTTATATACCTAGACAGTTTTAATTGTGAACCTACATAACACATAAAAAGCATACTAAAACACCTTAAAGAATGGCTGTAGCGGTGAAGAACGTGTTTTAGTGGGAATACTCATAGCCACATCTCCCAATGGGAGGCCAGAGGCAATATCTGTGACTATTGTAAGTCAATTATGGGTAATACTGGAAGACGATGGTGGCACACCTGAAGGAGTGTGGAACAGAGGGCACGTTATTCTTCATCTGCTGGGATCCCCAGTTCCTCATCTGTCCATGCAGATGCGTCGGGCCATGGGAAGTGACCCTGTGAGCATGTTCAGTTTTTTTTAGAAGGGTCTGCTGACAAAAATGTTGTTTACCTTCATAATTAATAGATTCATCTACAGTCAACTCACCAAAACTGCATCTGGGTCATGCCAGCAGTGCCACAAGATCCAGAACCACATGGCACTGCTGATGAGCTCTGATTGAAACTTCTGGTTCTTGGTCAGTTGTGGGTATTGTCTGTACTGGGGCTCTACGTGTGATCCACCACCAGCCCTGCAAGCCAACCAAAAACAAATGGACTAAGAGAAACGTTTTCATTTACTGCATTATATGAACAGTATGGTGTAGCTTGTAGGCGACAGAGTAGTCATCCCATATGCCCCCATTTAACATGCCATACTCGCGTAAACATTATGTTTTAAACAAAAACACTACTGGTTCATAGCTATACGCATACTGTAGATTATTGCGTGAACAGTGCTGCTACTTGGGACGCGACAACTGATTGCAACAACTCTAACGGACATTTTCTATGACATAGCATAACTAACTAGCCTGTATAAGAATCGATCTATAATTCTAATTAATCTCCCATACAGAGTATTTGGGTATGCTTGTAAAAACACCCGTATGATTCCCCCAACATGTCCCGGATCAAGGCAGGACACGAGTAAGAATCCCAACAACCCGAATTGTATTTAACATCTGATCATTCGTATCACACACCTCGCCCTTTGCTGGCCAACTAGCTTTATATGCCCCGTTGTCTGGTAAACTGAGTGTAGTAAATATGTTAACTTAAAACGATTCAATATACGTAGCATTTGTGGCGTGTAAACATGAATATAATATTGACTTACGCCAAATGGCTACGGCTCGTGAAGACGAACCGTAGCTGGTTAGCCTTCTTAACGCTAACTCGTAGCTACCTTAAAAAAGACAGAACCCCATGTTGTAGTATGTAGGTTTGACGTTTAAATTAATAAAACAAAGTTATAGCCAACTGCCTAGCAAAATCCGTGGCGTGTGTGAACATGACCTTTAATGTAGCTAATATATTAGCAACAGCTGACCGTAGGAACCGTGAACAGGTTAGCAATTAGTAGCTTTAAACTAGCGGGCAGTTAAACAGCTATAGGTAACATTGTAGGTTGCCCACAACTACTTACTTTCGGGTTATTGTTTTCAAAGGTCCGCGTCTCTGAAGTTGCCTCCCGGCCCTAAGGATACCCATAACCTTTCCTAAAAAAGACATCTTAAAGTATTTCTATATTCCCTCGGCGTGTCCTTCCACCTTGACAGAGCAGGGAAACCTACTAACAAGATGATAGGTCGAGATGGAGGACAATTCTCAATAGCTTGTCTCAACGTTGCACACTAGATGGAGACAAATAACCATTTGGAGTGTGAAAATATTTGACGTAGCAACTCAGAGAAATATTGACCGAGTCCTTAAACGCTGCCATGCATTACTCTTTATTAAGTAAAAATACAAAGCATTTGCAAAATCTCTATTACAAATTAACCTTAAAAAATGTGTGCAGATTATAGAATATTAAGTAGTGACAACTGAATGAATGTGTTATGAGAAACTGGACATTATGCAAACCCTTGATTCAGGGTTCATGTCGCATATTTATCCTTAACAGTGCTTTAGATGTTTACAACATTGATTAAAAAAAAATACTTCGGTTTGGCATCCAGTGTAGTACCAGGTGAAGGGAAATACTGAACAATAATCAAGTTATAATACTAACAAAATATAGACAACCAGTGCATTGAGAGCAATTCTGTTTTGGTAATTGGGAAGCGTCTGCGCCATTTACTGATTTAATGAAAAACGCACAGGGCAACATGGCGGACCAGAAAAGGTTGTCCTTTTTGGCGGAAAATGGCTGAAGACTTTCGAGAAAAAAGCTACTACATACTACAAGGTCCCGTTTGGAAATAACTTCAAGTTCCACCCATTAGAATGTATTCAGCCTTCCTCCGAATGTTATTTTCAATTCCTGGAGAATGGATAAATTTTCTTTGGCCATTGCTCCATTAAGCTTTCGTAAGACACAGCTATTTGCATATACATTGATTTCCACTTTTAAACTTGCTTAATTGTAGAAAGATACACGCGGAGTAGTGTGAATGTTTGTGTCTGCTACTCTGTTTTAAATGGTTTAATAGCCAAAATACCAAAACAGGAAGTACAACAAAAACAACACTGTTCTTCTCGGGAGTGCGCGCAGTGCCGCCGCCCATGTCTGCCCGGTGTGCACGATTGTACACTGCAGCCGCCATCTTATTTGCGTTTAATATCTACGTTGAAGTAACTTTACAATGACAATGGTCAGCGAATATGTGTAAGCAATGCATTGAATTAAACCGTTAATATGCATCATTAACATCGTCGAAAGACAAACTCCGTATCCCGTGCAAAACATCCGTTCCAAAGTCATTTTCCTTGACTGAACTCTCTAATGGCGCCTAACCCAGCGAGTTCTCCGGTTGCGCCACTCTCCCCTCACAGCTCAGAACCCGCCTACCAACGTGTCCGAATGATGTCATCAGAAGCCAACCATTTCTGCAAAACAAGCCAATTCATGCATCATTGGTGGAGAGAAATGTCAATCTCTGAAACAAAAATGCCGAATTTGAGACATCGCCATATTCCGTTGACGATCAAACACTTCTTTTTTAATAAAATCTCATCTTTATTGAACTGCCCGGAGACCGACATGGCGACGTCTGGACAACATTTCCGAATAGACTAATGATGAAAACCCTTAACTCGAAGTATATAACCTACGTAGCCCAACGACAAGGGCACCTGCGTTCGCTACACGGTTTCCCGAAACGAGTTATAGTAGGACGTCAAATTTGAAGACTCATCTACGCTGTCAAGACGACCTGATAGAACCAACAGACGAGCAAACTGGGAGCTCCTTTTCAGTACGCGTGCGCGCGGGGATGCGGTTTGTATAGATTTGAGGGGGAGGGTAGCTTTTACTGACGTGAACCGGATTGGAATAGTCGCAGGAGCTGCTCTAACTTCGCCCTAATTTGACCGACATAAGACACGTACAGTGAGGTCCAAATGTCCAAACAAAAGAACAGTGTTGTTTTTGTTGTACTTCCAAACATAATATTCTGAAAATCGGACATGGAAACATTCTACACATACATCATGTTAACTCCTAATTGTTGCATATACATAGTCAGTATCTGATGATTTATCCTGCATGTATATCATATCTTAAACAGACTGGAATATTGTGACAGTGAGCTAGAATGCCTGATTTCCCCCTACCCCCACACTCAGACGCACACTATTTACCTTAAGTTAAATAAAAGAAAGCTCCCCTCTTGTGTAAAGGGGTTACATAACAGCGATTTGATTCCTCCTACTGCGCTGGGCAGCAGATTTAGGCACTCATTTTAGGCATGACAATAGGGTAAACCCACTCTTGAATAAACACAATTCATGAGTTGTGTTTTTATCATCTCTGTAAACGTTCATGGTGTCAATAGGCCTAACATAAACTTTTCATCACTAGTATTTCAATTAAGCTTAATGTTTTACAGTAAGACAACCTTTGAAAAGTGAAATGAGCACTCAATGAAGAACTTTGGCAAACGGGAGAGAAAGGGCGAAGGGAGTTACAAGAGCAACGAGCATTTGCAGCAATTAAAATCTATTTTTATCACCTAGCACTTGAAAGTGAAGTAATGAAAAAGAAAAACTCAAACTTAGACAGGACATAAATCCAATGCCATGTATTATAATTGCAATTTGTTTGACCTTTGAAGCAATTACATTTAAAACATTTTGAAATACTTTAATTGAAAATAAAGAGAACACCATTATTTGAATGTAAATGTGTTAAGGGCTATTGAATGTTCCACACTCTGATATAGGCTTACTTTACACAGAAACGCATTTGGTGTACATGCATTGTCTAAATAATTTGAATACTAAATTGCCACAATCAGGGTGAGCAAGAGGACTCTTATTTTTGAAGACAAACTTGTTGCAACATAACTCACATAAGTCAAGCTTTTTACAGCCTCTGACTACAAAATGATAACAGGAGATCAGACGTGAACGCGCATGTCCCCAACAGTTACTGTCCTTTAGCAGCGCCCGTGTGATTGTGGGCTGGTGGACCCCGGAGAGTGTAGGGGCGGGGCTCGGGTTAGGGAAGGGGGGCTCGGGGTAGGTGTGTGGGAGGGGGTGCTCGTGGAGGAGGCGGAGTCACAGCGGTCCTGCCAGAGCCGCCATTTTTGCAAAGGGAAAAGAGACTGGGTAGAGGGGATCTAATTTCCAACAGTCGGCGTAGGTAGGGCACATTTTTAACGGTTGGAAACTGACTTTAAGTCCTTATTATGTTCCAAGAACAACCAAAGAAAAGGAATTAAGAGCATGAACGCCCCCCCGAGGAAGCCTGCTACAAGTGTAAACATTTGTAAACCTTTCTTGTAGATCCGCAGTGTGGACTGAAGTATTGTTTTGGTTGTGTAGAGGCTCTAGCGACGGGGGTCTCACCCAAGTCCCGTTTCTTTCTTCAGGGTATCTACAGTGGACTTTAACGGTAAGTAAAACGCTTTAATACTACATAGTAAACTTGATGCCATAAGGTATCCAAAACGCCTCAAGTTACAGTTTAGCTAGCCAGCTTACTGACTTCGTTATCATGCCCTGGCTACCTTGCATTACGCTAGCTAACGCTACAAGACGTGGATGCTGGGGATACATATGGAAGTTAATGATAACGGCTGTCTTGTAATTATGAATGTACTCACTGAGTTAACGCGTATTTGTGCAATTGGGTTTATTCTAACGTTATTTCGTGACAGGCCAGTATCTGTTAGCAGTAACAGAAGCTAACAATTTAGCTGGCTGGTCAGGCAGAGGCAGGGGTTAGTTAGCTACAGCACAGTAAGTAGTACCGCGCATTTTAATTTAGATTCCCCGATGACTACTTCCGAAGGAACAACTATGTCAGTTTAATACTACATGAAATGGTACATTAATGTTATTACTTGCTAATAACAACTAGTGCGATCTTGCTTTCCAACATAGAGGTAACGTTCCCTAGACTAGCTAGCTAACTGATAATATGAACCAACAACCCCGCTCTCTTTTCCAACCTGCCCCCCAGACTGGTCAGTATGCCAATTAACTCCAATACAATGGGCTAGGGTAATGTCTACTTACAGAAAGAGTAAACCATGTATTATATTGCAGTACTTGTGGGACTGGCATGGCTTAATTCGCGTACATCCGCGCTCGTTAGCTAGCTACGCATTTTCATGTGTTTGGAAATGCGCTTCTTGTTCACGGGGACCAGAAGCGTTTTATTTCCGTTTATGAAGTCCACAAAATGTCGTGTTGCGCAGCCAGAGGGCATCGACGGGCTTTTGTTTACATAAATACATATGGAAAAGTAAATATCGTTTTCAAATATCGCATTTGTGTTGAAAGTTCAATGGCATGTCTTAAATGTCTTTACAAAGCTGGTGGCCTCCTGTCAGATTTACAAACTATTGGACCGAAAAACTGTCTCCTACCATTATACTGTTGAAAGCCAGCTGACAAAATGCATCTCATCCCTTAATTTAGATTCAGGGGGTAGCTATGTGGTTCAACTGCTGCAAACGTGGGGGAGGGGAACGACTCAAATCGGGGAATCTCGCCTCCACTGACAATTGTAACCTCTGGTCGTTAGTTATACAAACGTTTAATCTGTGCTATTGGTTGATTATTTGTCAAATCTATTTCAATGAGTGTATTATCTGTGATAATGTATATTCTCCAAATGTAATAATAATGTTCATTGTCTGTACTCAAATGTGACATATTTACTTGTTTGCCAGCTAGCGCGCTAATCTTTTCAGGTTACTCGTCGATGGTCGGCTAACTAGCTAGCACCTAACGATTATAGCAAAAGTAACGACGTCGGTCGCAGCATGAAAGTCACACTGACTAACAACGAATTGTATCTGTTTTGTAATGGCGATTAACATTAAATACCTTGACTCTTTTTTTTTATAAAATATACATAGTAACGCAACAATTCATTTACATCGTGTTTTTGCATCACGACGACGTAGTAATAGCTCGCTTACGTTGCGTTGCTAATTCATTAGTTTGGTCTCTTTCCTTAGCGGAAAAAAACCTAGCCTACTAGCAACGTTGTGTATCGCTCAATACAAGTATAGCTTGCGCTCTCTAGCTAGATCTGCTAACATAGCATTAGCTACATTTACGAGATTTGACATGTATCTTATTGTAACAACACATAGACGGTATCGACAGATAGATACTTAAGTAAGAATGTGTGAAACAGACGAGGGATTGCTTTCTCGGGGATTTTCTTCTCGTGCGAGGATCCCCCAGTTACAGGATTTTCAGACTGTCCTTAGAAAAGCGCTATGAAAATGGCGGCTTGGCTTGATGTTGTGGTAATTTCATAGCTATGTTCAAACCTCCACACCCCTACCGGTAGAGCTGACTGCAGCGCTGACACACACACCGGAAAACTATTGCAGATTTTGAAATATTTGAAGAACCACTTTCGGACATGCCACTGACCACGTTTTAATTCAATAACACAGCGAGCTAATCGGAGAGTCAACTGTCCAGTTATATGACTCAACTCGTACCATTTATTTTATTGCACTATTGTACTATACCGGATGTACTAAAATAATGTACCCAACAGGTCAGATTTATTTCAGTTTATTTCAATTAGACATAGCATTTTATTAAGCAATATGGAGATCAACTCATCGGTTTTTCTTGGGTACAAAGCAAATTGGAGTGACTGAAAACTAAAATAAGCAATATAGCACCAGTTTACAAGATAAAAAGGCGTGTTGGAGATTTGTGTGCGTGTTGTGGAGTGCCTGTATTCTTTTTTGTGTGGTATATTGGCCAAACCCCTTCATGCCTTCTTGCATATCATTTTTTCCAGCATTTAGCCAATTTGTATTCAAGGTTCACACAAGCCTGTTTGTTGTTTCTGTATAGCCAATTTGCTATTGCAGTTAATTACAGTTTTTATGCACAAATCAACACTGAGTGCTTGGGTACAGCTCTCACCATAATATGTTGTCCATACACTACATACCATACACTTTGACGTGGTTTCTTATTATTGTAAACGTGTTACCAATAGAACAATAAAGTAAATGTTTATAATATGCCTGCTAGGCCTTCTTAGATCCTGTGCCTTTTTTTGTTTGAACCATCTGATCGTTGAATGTATACTAACTTGCTCTCTCTAGTAGAATGAGATGGGTTTTATGGTTTAAGCTTGATGATTAATAAATGGAGAGTGCTTTTCTAAAAGTCTGCTTGACTGAGGAAGACAGCCTGATGTGTGTTGTGGATGTGACCAGCCGATCAATAGAAACACAATGATTTATTTGCTTGTGGGAACATTTCCTAGCACCATTCTTAAAGTCTCACAAGAAAAACTAACTTTTCTAACATTTGTGTGTGTTTAAGCTTAGCTCTTAGTGGACATACTGAACATAATTGTAATTCAGGACCGGTCAATAATTTATTTTATATGGGCTATTTTTTAAGGTGAAACCTGGTGGGGCTTCTGGTTTTGTAAAGAAAAATGGGGGTGTTTGGTCAGTTTTGTGAAACAACAGATGTGACTTGGTTATTCCACTTTGACATTGACAAAGACTCCTACCTCCTCCAGCCCCTCCCCCTCAGCGTATCACAGACTCATAAAAGATGCCGGCATCAAGAATCCTCTAAGTCCAACAATGAAACTTAATGGACGGCACACGTTTGTTTGAGTTGTTTTGCTGTAACATATGTGTTAACAGTCCTAATAGTGATTACTGTTAGCCAAATTGGCTAGTTTAAAACTGTAGGCAACAACTGCCATTACTTACCATTTTTTTAGATGTTGACGTTCTTCCAATTCATTCATTTCTTTTATTAAAAAAAAAAATTAAACCTAGGAGTTGTGGCAGCATCTGACCAGTAACTGAGAGGTTGTAAGATCAACTCTGAGTTGCTATGGTTAAAAATCTGTCCCTTGAGCAAGGCCCTTATTGCTCCAAGCTTGTTGCTGTTGTACACTGCCACATTCCTTTCATTAGTACTGGCGTGTAAGACAAACCAAAGAAGCTGATGACTTCTTTGTGGTGAAAACTTTGGCAGCTGCTGCAAAAATGTTAAATGCCGTTGCCAAGTGTTTGTTGATTCTTTTCCTGTATGACACCATGTTCCCATCGCTTTGTAAGTATAGAATCCTCCTCGCATAAACAGATAATCATCTAGGTTTGTGGCCTTCTTGGATGAAGGCTGGAGGGAGCGACTGCTATTGGTCTATTCTGTTTTGGTTGTATTGGACAGCACCCAATTATCTTGGTCCTTTTTTATGTGTGTGTTGTACTGATTTTTTTCTCTGCCAATTGAGAATGGGACGAATAATTGGAGACGGAAGTGTTTTCTGTTTTCACCACAGTGAGGGTGTGCAGCTGCTCTGTCTCTCCGGAGGAGTGTAGTGAGGAAGCTGTAGGCTCATCGTTGCCACAGCTGACTGACTCTGATGCAGGCACTCATTTGCTTCAGTGTCTTTCGTCTTTCTTTTTCACACACTGGTGCCTGTCAGCAAAGTGGTGAAGCCTCAGCCTGCTGTACCCTGTTCTCCTTACCCCCCTATCTTGCCATAGCTTTGCAAAGTGCCATTCTTTCCAAATGTGTGCCATTATTGATTTGTGACATTTTCCCATCTACACTGTGGAGCATATAAACAGATCTTGGGCATCGCTCATGCAGCGGCCTAGATGGATGAAGGTCCTGGGACATTTAGGCATCCTCAGCCAGGAAGTAACAAACACCATTTTGAATAGCTTTCCTACTGCATACTGGAACGTCTTGACACCGCTTGTATGTATTGACACATTTAAGCGCAAAAACACATTGAAACATAGTGTTTCCCTGAACGTTGGCCTGTCTAAATATTGTAAACCCAAATTATGTGAACAAGAAAATGAATACTGTGCGAGAGGGCCTGCTGTGTCTAATCGGAGGCTGATACATAATACTGAATCCCCAGCCACCTACCTCTTGTTGCTCTTAAGGTGCCGGCGTCCTTGGCCCTTCTGGGGTATTGTTTGTGGCCTTAGAGTCTAGTACTTACAAAAGTACTTTGTCATGTTCTCTCAGCATCCAATCAGCCTAGCTAGATAGGACTTACGGCTTCACGTTTAAATGGTGTCACGTCGTAGTTTGTGTCTGGGCCTCTCACCCTGGTCCGTGCCCCCTCTGCATGCTCTAGCACGGCTGTAAGTTGGGTTTGTGTTAAACTGTGACGGGGGGAAAAGCGAGCTTCCTGCCCTCCCTCGGCCCCTGGGGGACAGGTGTGTGTGTGTGGCCAGAGATCGCTGCTCAGGTGACACGCCGTTTCTTTTACCTCAAACCCATCAGCGTACATACGCACACACACACACAAATGACTCAATGAGAGAAAACGTGGACTTTAAAGCTGCCAGTAGCCAGGCCAGTGCAGTCTCAGAGTGAGGAAGTCAAGGAGTTCATTGCACAGGATGTTCACTGCTAGTCTGCTGTATCGACACCAGGGTTGGGTAGGGCAGATGAAGGCCACCGCTACACTGAACCCATGAGAATCTATTGACTTCATCCCTGCCTGCCTCATCCGCAGCTGGATATCACTTGCTTGTGTGTGGCTTCCTGAGTTTCTGGAGAAACTCAAATCCCACATTGCACCTATCATGTGTATCGATTTACCTAAATGTGAGAATTATACTACCAGTCAGGGTGTTTTATTTGTATTTATTTTGGTACCCTGTGGGGCTGTTTGCCACTGGCCCTCTTTCTCCCTCCAGTGTAAAGCTAGAGACAGCCCCTTAAGAGGCCCACATGGGAGGCTTGTCTGACTCTGAGGCCGGGCAGACACGTGGGTCATACAGGGGGAGAGAAGGGAGCTGGGGCTCTGCTGCTACGGATCTCTTCTTCAATGGGATTTTAACTAGTCAGGCTGGGGGGGCTTCTGCAATTGTAACCCTGCTACTTCCCTAGCCACTTCCTGGAGCTGTGCTATATGCTGACACTTCCTACTTGGTGCAGCCGGCTTGTACTGGGCAGCCTCTGGAGGCAAATAGGATGTTGATATGGTGTCTGGGATGTAGCGCCCTTGTGAACCAGGTGTGAACTCCATCATCAACAGTCTTGTAACGGGGCTTGAGTAGCTCTGGCTATTATTTTGGGCCATGGTGGATAATGACTTACCCTTATCAGAGCGCTACATAACCAAACATTCTTTGCAATTCGCGGATCATTTTACTATATCTCCTTGATATAAGGTGGTCAATATCAACTGACATTTTTGTTACATGTTTTACAATACACTTGGGCTTAAATGATTCCATCGCTAGTGAAAATAATTGCTACTATAGTTTGTAAGCTAGAGCTGGCTAAAGTTATTTTAGGTTTGTAATGGCTGTTTACAGACAATGTAACCATTGATTTATTCCAATTGGCCTATAGACTACTTATACGTGGAGTAAATGGTCATTTCTCTTTAACCCACATATACATAGGCTATTTAGCCCATCAGTGTAATGACAAATACACTACAAAATATGGACAATTCACGGTAAGTCTTACTTTGTCTGTATAGTTCTTAACATACACTAGGCCTGGTCACCCAGGTGGACTGCAAAGCTATATGCCAATCCATGATTTCATTTGTCATGGCTGATCACTCATCCCGATCTAATTTAAGACTGTCAATTGGAGCCCGTCCCATGCAGGGCTGTACTAGCCGCGGAGAGGAGCATGAGTAGAGTAGGCTGGTACTCCGGGGGGTTCCTCTAAACAGACTTTACTCCATGCCAGGCTGTACTAGCCGCGGAGAGGAGCATGAGTAGAGTAGGCTGGTACTCCGGGGGGTTCCTCTAAACAGACTTTACTCCATGCCAGGCTGTACTAGCCGCGGAGAGGAGCATGAGT
>JACXGK010007563.1:8516-25033 GCA_016801125.1 Novumbra hubbsi
GGGGGGGGGGGGGGGGGGGGGGGGGGGACTCCTGACATGAAAATGGCGCGCAAAGGTTTTTAGTGGATTTACAAAAGGAAGCTGTGATTTACTGCCCTTCTCCAGATGGTTCAGAACATCCAGATGTTAAACGTAGAGGGTTTTAAGCAGGGCAGGTTGTACTACCTGCACCTTCACAGAAAGGCAGAATATGTCCATGGCCACTAGACACGCTGGTCTATAAAGCCAGAGCTAAATCTCTACAAACAGAAAAGGGAAGGGAAGTTATGTTCAGACCAGAAAGTAAATTTTCTGGGAAATTGAAAAGGATGAGACATATTTGTTGTCCCTTTGTTTATCTCTAGAGCTGTCACTGTTTGATTTACCTCACAGGATTTTTCGAAGAAATCAATTCTTTTTGGTGTTGGTTTCTGATTCCAAGTGGTAATGTGTTGCGGCAAAAGGTTAGTCCCATGTCTGTTTTTCCTGTCTTGCACAATTTGGCATGACAGCGACCTTAGAAACTTGCCTTGAGAGCCCAAACATCTCATTTATAGAGGACAAACACCTCAGCCAGAGAGCACAAACACCTCAGTTAAAGAAAACACAAACATCTTGATCAGAGAATACAAAAATTATGTTTAGAGTGCACAAACATCTCAATCAGAGAGCACGAGCACAAACATCTCAATCCAGGCTATTTCTGCAGCAGTTTTCTATTTCTGCAGCAGCAAGTGTCATCATTAAATAGATGTGTTATTTTAGATAAAAAATGGTTAGCAGGCAAGTCCCATTCTTTTCAAAATAGAAACCGACCCAGCTTGGTTTGACATATTCGTCATTTCCTTGACCCAGAAGACATAGACAGAGATTTCACCCACAGTGCAGTTCTGATCTTTGTCAATGTCTGTTGGTGTGGGCTTTTCCAAGGTCCTCCCTGCTCTTCCAAGGCTATTTCTCCACCACACTTCATTCAGCGGCGCAAGTCTTTTCCCTTCCCAGTCAATGAGCCACTTTTTCTTTCTTTTTTTCCCAGCAGTCATCGGGACACTTTGGGCTTACCACTGCCAATTTCCTCTCGTCTTTTCCAGTGCCAAAGTGCCACATACTCTCGCAGCCTGGCTGGCTATTCCGACCTCCTCTAGACCAGGATTGTCCAGAGTTAGCCTCTGTATTTTAAAGAAACACGTGAATGGACGAATGAAGTAGGTCCCTTGCCCTGTCTCAAGGCTTTTGAAGGAATAACAACATGTTTAGGATATACTGTACAATGTACAAGAGTTACTTTTAAAAATGAAAGCGGGCGGGAAAGATCATTGCGTGGCGCGTCAACCCAAGTAATTTTTTTTCTAAACATTCCCTTTGGCAGTTTTGGTCAGCAATTACCCAAACACCTGACACCTGCACAGTTTATTTCCCTGCACTGTGGGCCTTAGAACCCCCTTGGCTCTTAGCAACCCCCATGGTTCTTAGCAACCCCCTGGCCCTTAGCTACCCCCTGGCCCTTAGCTACCCTCTGGCCCTTGGCAACCCTTTGGCCCTTAGCAACCCCCTGGCCCTTAAATAACAAAGAACCACGCTGCTGAAGGCACATAAAACTCTAAACTGTACAAAACATTATCCAAATTACACCCTCAATGTACATCATGTATGTACATTACTTTTTGTAAAATAAAGTTGTCAGGGAAAACTCACTGAGAGTTGGTTCTCTTTTACATACATATATACACATTAATAATGTTCCACCGTATTGTCTGAACCCAAACAGTTTGCTAGATCGGTAAGGGCAGAGACAGCATTGACTGGAGTGCATCAATAAAGGTGTGTTTGTTTGAGTAAGGGTGAAGGAGAGAGTGATATGACAGAACCACAGTATGTCTGAGAGTTTCAGCAATGATCTAGGATCAGTTCAGCGTTTTAGCTCATAGGTAATAAAGCTATGTAGACATAAGGGACCTGACCTTAGATCAGAACTCTTTCTCTGAGATACTTCATGAAAATGTACACAGGCGGTAGGCATAGAGGAACTATCAGGTACTTGGTACTTGGTATCAACTTGTAACCCACTGGCAGAGGATAAATAAGTAACCCATCCATCAACACGTTACTGAGGGTTCTGAAGTGTTCTCGTATGAGCACATGATATAAGCTACTGCAATGGCAGCGGGTATATTTGGAAGAGGCCTCACCATTGCTTGAACTGTATCTAGAAACATTTGGAGATTGTCAGGAGCACGTTGGGAGTGTGTTGGGAGTGTGTTGGGAGTGTGTTAGGAGTTTGTTGGATGACACACTTCCAGTTCTCCAACCTACAGCAGTTACGTCACATGTCGGTTGTTTATGTCCACATGTTGTTTCCCCGCATTCAGTCTGGCACCGCCAGCAGGTTGTCAGTCAGACGTAATGTGTGTGGGGATGTGTGTGTGGGGATGTGTGTGAGGGTGTACTTGTGTACTGAGTGCTGAGATCCTGAGGCACCTCATCACTTTGGGGCAAAACAACCTTTACCTCGCAACGCAAAATGACATAGGTCAACGTAACAAATCATGGTCACTTCCGAATGACATCAGCACCCAAATCTGTCAAAAAAGATCCCTGACAGGCCAGGGGAACTGCAGTGTGTGCGTGTGTTGGTGTGTGTGTGTGCCAGGATTCCTTGCTACACGTGTGTTGGTGTGTGTTGGCGTGTGTTGGTGTCTTGATTCAGCACCGGTTCCCTTCTATCCATAGCAATTATTGGTCATTACATAAAAACCAAGGCTGTTCCTTTTTAAACTATAGGTAATGAAAAGGCCAAATGTGAAATATGAAATGTATGAAAGAAGCATATGTGCTAATGGCAGTCTCTTGCAAATGTTATGACTGGTCTTTCATCACTTTTACTACACACACTTCTGGAGAGTTCTGGCATATGTTAAACTGTCCGGAACAGGAAAGAGAGTGAGAGAAAGTGGGAAAGACGGAAAGTAGGAGAGAGAGAAAAGGAGGACGAGGGAGAGACAGAGGGGGGAAGGAGAAAGAGGAGGAGGGGGAGTGAAGGGCTTGGGAAAGAGAGAACAACGTAAAGATAAAATGAAAAAAGCAGTTGAACTATAGAAACTGTGCTCTACTTCACAAATGCTTTGTTCGCCGTTTAAAGGTAAACATCACACTCACACAGAACCTGTCACTTACACAGCAGGGACGCGGACTGGAAACTCCCAGAGTTTGATTGGGGATTTTTACAAAATGCTACTAGAGTGAGTACACGGCTATTACACAGGTGTGCCTGTATAACTCAGGTAAAGCAATCCATCAATACAGTGGTCAAGCAGTAGGTTTATTCCTAATGTGAAATGACCCCCCCCCTCCTGGAAAAAATCATATGCCCCTATTAGAAGCATAAGCGTGGGCACGTTAACTTTTCTTCTGCAAACATCTGCATTTGATCATTTTCCAAAAATTGAACAATTATTGGATTCTTATTTTAACAGACATTATGCTTTGTTCAACCCAGAGCTTCCGGGCCAGCCGGTTATCTCCTCTTCCGGACCAAGCCGGTTCTCTCCTCTTCCAGCCCACGGCTGCAGTACCTTGTGGACTTTCCTTTACTCTGTCCTTTCTGTGGCGCTTGGATGTTAGTATTTAAAGAACAGCCCCTTTTGCCCTCGGCAGAGGGCCTGAACTGCCGACTGTGAGGGCCGTCATAAATCCTCCCCGTGACTGGAAGTTCCTAGCTGAGCAAGGCGATGCAGGGAGGCTGTGTGTGAGTGTGTACGTGTGTTTGTGTGACAGAGAGAGAGAGAGTGAGAGAGAGAGAGACAGTGGAATGGCAGAAAAAGCTCCAGTCCTCTAGGCAACCCTCACCTCCTCACAGGAAGTGCAGAACCTGCAGCGGTGTGCCTGAACATGGAGCCCGAAGGGCCATGAAATCACCTCAACGGAGGTCTGGGCCACGAGCACAGCTGGGGTTAAGGGGGTCACGTGACATGTGTGCGTGGAAAAAGGCTGTAGCGAATGTGAGTGTATGAGGAGGTTTCTGTCTGTGTGAAGATGTGTGAGATGTGTCTCCGTTGCTGTTTCAACGCTCGCCCTGCGGGGGGTGCTGTGCTCTCACACGCACCGCCTATTTCAGTAGACCCGACTGCCCTGGCGTTTTTTCTTCTCTTACCGGCACGCTGCGATTATGCCGGGACGACCCACCCTACCGTGAGTCCATAGCGGAACTGAAAGTCCGTGAACACATTCCACCGCTATCTCACGGAACGCGCAGGCCTAGTGCCGCGAAACGGACTGGACCTCTCTGTTCTGAGTGCTCTTCATTAACGGACCCTGCTGGGAACCTCAGACAATGTGTGGGCCCGCGTCGCGTCCCGGCGATCTGAAGCCTTGGCGCAGGTTTTGGGAAGCCATCGATGTTCACGGTGGAATGAATCATCCACTTCAACAGTTCCAGAAAGGCTCTGTTCCTGGGAGATTGGGGCCGTTTTTTACCCCCTCCAACTTCCAACTACCCCTACCGTACCTCAGCTTATTTTTCTTCCTCCTGTTATGAGAGTTGTCAATGGTATATTATACAAATTAATAATATAACAAATCCCTTCTGCGCGCATTGGCCTCAGGTCCAACTCCTGTTTTTAAAGAGTTGGTTTTCGGTCACATAACAGAAGGGGAGAGAGAGAGAGAAGAAAAAGAGGGAAAGAGGGAGAATCCAAAAGACAAAGAGAGGGAAAGCGTTTTCCTTCACTCTCTCACTTACATATCCACAAAATATATGCACCATGTATTTTGGGCTGGATGGTGGTGGGGACAGCATGAAGTATTGCGATGAGAGAGAACGGTTTGTCCAGTGGCTTAAGCCTCTGTTTTGGTTGGCGCTCTGTGCTGGGTATATCTGCTGCCAAATACCGACAGTCTCCACTCACACCCCATTCATAACGTGATTGACAGGCCATCCAGTCAGCAGATCGCAAATCAATGCCTTATTGGAGGCCAAAAGCCATGATAGGTCCATGTTATTATTATTTATTATATAGATAGAAGCTGGCACTGCTTACCTATCTGAGAACTGTGTGTGTGTTTAACGTTTCCCACATCGTGGAGGTCATTTATTCATCATTGCGTTAGTTGTTGGCGGGTGTAGTGTCTCGTGGTTCCTAAACATTCTGTGAATATTCACGTAGAAACCATCCAGGAAGAGAATGGAACTGGCGGTGGGGATGATGAGGCTGCTTTCTAAAGCTGGACAGCACCTTTGTTAACGTGTCAGCACACAGATGGGTGACAGGAGGAGTTGTAATTGTGTGTGAGAGATTTCTGGAGAATCACTGCTACTAAACATGAACAATAACACAATGTCAGTATAAATAATCACAGATTGGAGATGTTCGGACAGTGGTTTCACATTTTCCATTTTCTTCAGAATGTGACGTTTTTGGCCAGAATCTGCGGGACTCCGCAAACACATCTCAAAGTTACGCTCACCAACTTCACAGGGTTCTGTTTGGTAAGAGGTTTCTGTGTATGTTGCTTGGCACGTAAACCCTTCAGTTCTCACTCAGAGAAACGTAGCAGGTATAACAGAGCAGCATTATTAAAACAATGGCACAAACTGACTGTACCTTCTCAATGTTATTTTCTTCTATTTTGAGAAGACTTTTGGCACTAGGCGAGCATTAACAATGCATTTGGACGGAGCGCAGCACGTTTGAACAGTTTGTGTGGTGCACACATGTGCATTGAATACCAACTCGGTGTTGTCTCCGTGGCGCCCAAGGTGTCTTCTTTGCCAGAGCTCTTACACAGTGGTGTATGGATCCATGACCGGAACTACTTTCTCCAGAGCCCACTGAAACAGCCTGTTAAAAATGCTATCAGAAACTTCCGTGACATTTAGTTTGAAATCTCTCATGTTGTGCATAGAATCACCGTCATACCTCAGTAAGCAATGAAGTTCCATTAGTCAAAGCCAGCGTTTCTTTGAATGTCATGGGGCACCGGTGGTGTTCAGTACACCGGCGAGGTGGAGTGCAGGATGAGGAAGAGGAACACCTGGAGCAGTAGCTGCAGTGCGTGTGACAGTACCCAATCTCCAGGGAACCTTTCTGGCTCAACAGTGCCACTCTTACTGCCGATGGTCCGAAATCACAGACTGGCCTCTTTAACACGTTCAAATGAAAATAGTTCTAATCACAACTAAAACATAGAGCAGGGCTGCCTCATCCTGTTTCTGGAGCGACACCATCCTGCTTCTGCGCAGATGAAAAGCTACGTCAGGTTAGTCACAACAGGGGTAGGAGAGAATACCAGCCGGATGGTGGGTCTCCAGGACCAGGATTGGGCAGCCCTGACATAGAGGGAGTGTGTCGCTGGGCCCTTCTTCAGGGGTTCAGCGTTGACTCTCTGACGGCCTGTTGTAAGTAAAACACTTAACCCAACACGGTTCCCTATTATTGAGGCTCATGTTGAGCCAGAATAAGAGTCGGTAATCTGTAAAATGTCCCACTCCATTAGATAGGATAGATATATGATACAGTTATAGCCATACCAGAATCATGACACTATGGCTGGTCTGGCAGCAGTTGTTAAAAGCCTAAAGTGAAGGACTGTTTTAAGTAAACTCACCGCCATTTCTGTTGTTTACTTGCAAAAATGAATTGTATCGCACATTTAAGCGTAGAACTTGGACTGACATTCCTGGCCGTTGGTTATGACCTGGAGTTTCCGAGGTTGATGTCATGTGCTTAGCTGCTTTCCTTCCCTTGTGCTAGAGGAAGCCAACATTGTTTAGGGTGTGCGGGACCAGTGAGAGACAGTATTTTTGGGGTGTCGCCCGATGACCATCCCCTTCCAGGAGAGGAGGCTGAGTTCCCTGTTTTATGCACTCCCATCTCTTCGGCCCCACGGAGGACACACCTGGCACCTTGACGAAGATCACAAGCGCTCGCGCAACACAATCCAGCAACTAACGGAGAGACTCGTGGAGAAATTCCTCAGAAGTGAAGAGGTGGAGCTGTATGTCCAATAGATATTTCCTGTGAGCCTGGATGACAGCGAGGGAGAGTTGTTGGCGGGAGGAACCTTAAGCATAGTAGCGATCGGCCTGGAAGACTCAGGTGGGAGTCCCAATGGCCTCTGAGCTACAGGGGGAGATGTGTCTCCAGTAACACGGACTACAATATGCCATTCATTGACGCACCGTGAACCAGCCACTCCTCCAGTCAACCCTCTCACTCAAGTGGTTGTGTGTATCTGTTTTTGCAGTTTGTTGGTGGGATATAGAGCAACATTTTACAGCTTTGGGTTTATCAGGTGTATTTTTCGCAAAATGAATCACATGACTGTACACTGCTATCGAGAAAGCATATTGGAAAGCGTTTAGTATGTCCTCTCTGCTTTGGAAGAAAGGCCGTTTTGGGATGGCTTTTTATGACGTAACATCTTTAAGTTCTCCCTAAACATTCCTCTTAGCATTACTATTTGATTTACATATACATGTGTTTTGACAAAATAATTCGACAAAGGACTGTAAAAGTGAAAAATAGATCAAATGTTTTGGAAACAAATGCCTTGAATGACCACAGTCGTGCCTAAAGTAAGCTTACTGATCCCTCTATGTGTTAACAATGGGGTGGTCACTACTGAAAAGTCAAAGTGTGGTCAAATTCTAAATTCAATACTGACTGCATATTGTGGTTGATGTACATAAACAAGGTCACACTGGGCAAACCGGGAGTAAAGGTTTTAGACAAGGTGGAAGCAAAGCTGAAAGCTGCGCCAAGTGTTATAGGAAACACTGAGCCGTCCAAAGAAGAGGAAAACAGGAAAGGAACTATCAAAACAATTAGGCATGAGCGGTTGTTGTATATGACCAATATGCAATGGCTGAGAGCTGTTCTTTTTCATGCCACATTGCAAAGTGTCTGGATACAGCCACAATATATACCACAAACCTCTGAAATGTCTTATTGCTATCATAAACCAGTTAACAACAGAATTAGAACAGTAAAAATGTATGTGATGTCATAACTGTGGTATTCCGTCTCATATACCACAGCTTTCAGCCAATATGCAATCATCCAATCCATACGTGGAATAAAAAGCTTTGTTAAACGTACCTTTTTGCCAATGTGTCTATAACCCATGGAAGTACTTTTGCTTTATCAGTAATACATTTGGTTTTGTCAAAATGCCTTGCTACCTTTTCATGTATTGCCATTCTTCTTCAGAAGAAGCATCTCTGTCATCTTTACTATGGTAGCTTGGTGCCCCTATTGATTTCATCCCAACCAGAAGGACTGAGTGGTTTGATAGGAATATGATAAGACAAATCAATCATGTACCTCATAAGATTAAACGACTAAAGCATTTCGGCTTCAGTTGCAGAGCTCGCTAGCTGTCAGGCATACACACGTGCGTGTTATGTGTTTATTTTAGGTGGTCAAGGATCTAGGTGGAATTACACATTCCTAAAGGATGGTTCCATAAGCCACCACATTGTAAACATGATGTACTTACTAATCCTTGTACTGTTTACATGACATCACTGAGGCTGTGTTGCAAGGTATATTACTGCCTCTGTGAAGTGGATAGAAAACCACAGTGTTGGAAGTTGCTGCTGTGATTTTACTCACTAATCGTTTGTTTGCTCTCAGATGATTACGTTTTTCTCATTCCAAAACTGGATAGGAGAATACATGGTTTGTTGGCAAACGGGTTATAAAACGATAAAGCCAAAAATCACAAAACAATCAACCAAAATATCAAAAGCCACTACCATGTCCAAACAATGGTTGTGAGTGCAGTTCCATTTGCTGTGTTAAATCTTACCACAACATGCTGCTATTGTCATCAGCTTGCCAGCTAGCAAGCTAATCAGCATAGGCTGCCACTTGAAAATCTGCTAGCATAAGTTATTGTACTGTGGAGATGGGCTCAATACTCTAGGCGACCAGCGGGCAAACTCTGGAGAAAAATTGACTGCAAACATATGCCTTTTGGGGGTTCCCATCTGACTGATCCATCAGCAGGTTTGCTGTTATACAATAAAAGATTACCATAAGACACTTCACTTTCTCACTCTCTCCCTCTGTCTTTGACTATTTCCCTCCCTTGTTAATGCCAGACATTTCTAATTGACTCCAGCTGTGGAATGGATGGCAGTTAGGAAGCCAAGTAATGAGAGGTTGGCTCCACGGCTTGGTGTCTGTTGGCACCACGGGAATTAGAGAGAAAAATATGATTTTCTGGTGATGTGGGCCCCTTTCTCTGACGAGATACTTCACATGGATGAGACAATGGGAATGCAGAACCTGTGCCAGCCCAGAACTGAGCCTTAAAAACAGTATTCACGAATACAGTATTCACAAACACACACACAAGACTGTGTCCTCCGTCTTCTGCATAATCCTTCTGTTGGAAGTAGCAGTCGGAATATCGACAGTGTAAAGCGGATTAGGGTGTTTCCTTCCTGGCGTCATTGGACCGAGTGGGCATGTCAAAGAAACAGTAAAGATGAAAGCCATTTATGAAGCTTTATTGGATTTTATTTAACAGAACCTGGTTCTATCCTGGTTCCCCGTTCCCAACACTTCTCCAAGTTTGGGAGAACATGTTAACAATATAATTCCCTGTCAGCTCCTAATGTGAACAGCCAAGGCCTTTTCCCAAATAGCTCAGTTCCTTTTCCCCACCAATTTCTGGACTATTTTGACCAAAGCCGTCTGGTACTGAACAGGGAAGAGGCCATTTAGGACTCTGACCAGGGCTTGTGCTTCAATGAGAAGGTGTTTTGAAGTTGTGCCAGTCCAATAACTGCGGCCGGCTGAGACCAAGGACGTGGGGAAACCTCATTTAATGGTATTCTTTTTCTTTGTATAAGTATGGGACTGATTTAATACCATTTGCTGTGTGTGTGTGTGTCACATGTTGTTCCCTTCAGAAATACACTCACGTTACAGTAGAGGTTTTCCCCAGTAAAGCTCTCAGGCTGGATTGTAAAATTTGTGACACACATCTGGGTTTTCATTGTGTGAGAGGTGTGCACAACACAAGGAATTTGTGTCTTTTTGAGTGTGTGTGCGTGTGACGACGGTGTCTGGCCTGTTCTCACTGGTGATGTCACAGTCCCCAATAAAAAGGCCACCTGCCAGTCCAGAGCCCGCAAGCCCCGCCTCAAGTGACATGGAGGTGTTCAAATGAGTTGCCATTACCTGTCACCTCCACTTTACAGAATGGAGGACGCCGTGCTTTTGTGTTCCGTACGTGGGAGGCTTGAGTTGTATCAGTGTTGAATGCTGACAGTTGACAAAGGTTAACACGGAGGGAGTAATGGGGAACAGCGATCATGCCGCTAAACTCAAAGCACTGTCTATGTTAATCTATCTGGGTTTGGCCCTACACATAGTCTGTGTTTATCTATCTGGGTTGATGGGCCCTACACATAGTCTGTGTTTATCTATCTGGGTTGATGGGCCCTACACATAGTCTGTGTTTATCTATCTGGGTTGATGGGCCCTACACATAGTCTGTGTTTATCTATCTGGGTTGATGGGCCCTACACATAGTCTGTGTTAATCTATCTGGGTTTGGCCCCACACATAGTCTGTGTTAATCTATCTGGGTTTGGCCCCACACATAGTCTGTGTTAATCTATCTTGGTTTGGCCTAACACACAGTCTGTGTTAATCTATCTGGGTAAATGGGCCCTACACATAGTCTGTGTTAATCTATTAGGGTAGATAGGCCCTACACACAGTCTGTGTTAATCTATCTGGGTAAATGGGCCCTACACATAGTCTGTGTTAATCTATTAGGGTAGATAGGCCCTACACACAGTCTGTGTTAATCTATCTGGGTAAATGGGCCCTACACATAGTCTGTGTTAATCTATCTGGGTAAATGGGCCCTACACATAGTCTGTGTTAATCTATCTGGGTAGATGAGCCCTACACACAGTCTGTGTTAATCCACCTGGGTTTGGCCATACACACAGTCATCAACACCTTAGTCCTGTGTCCGTGCCTACTTTAACGCATCATAAACAGCGGGGCGTGATGCACTCCTTGGTCAACAAACCCCACTGTGTACTGCAGGCCAAAGTGGTTGGGGTGCTCCCGTCTGTCCCTTCATGTTGAACCGCTAGAGGGCACAAGTGCTTTGGCACTCGCAGTTGATGTTTTATTTGTCAAATGAGCAGGCAGATGTGGAGAAGTATAATATGGCTGTCATCACCAGGTAAAGAAAGGTCATTCAGCATTTCATTAGAAACTTCCCTGAGCACTTTTTGTGGATGAGCATGTGCCATCACTCTGTCGGGCTTGGTCAAATGTAGAGCAGTATAACTGCTTTCATAGTAAACCCAGGCCACAGGACTTGTGGGCCTTGATAATGCAACAGGTCTTGTGGTCTTTGATAATGGTACCGGCCTTGTAGCCTTTGATAATGCAACACGTCTTGTGGTCTTTGATAATGGTTCAGTCCTTGTGGTCTTTGATAATGGTGTGGTCCTTGTGGTCTTTGATAAGGCAACACGTCTTGTGGTCTTTGATAATGGTGCGGTCCTTCTGGTCTCTGATAATGCTTGTAGTTTTTGATAATGCCATGGGCTTGTGGAATTGGATAATGCCGCGGGTCTTGTGGTCTTTGATAATGTTGCGGGCCTTGTGGTCTTTGATAATGGCACAGGCCTTGTGGTCTTTGATAATGTTGCAGGCCTGGTGGTCTTTGATAATGGCATAGGCCTTGTGTTGGAGGCCTGAGACAAACTTTTAATTCACTGACTGCTTGAGCTAGAGACAACCCCAGATAGTTATGACAATAACATAATAATCCGAGCTTTTGCTACATTGGCGTATGTTGCTGCTGTGCTCAAGTATTATGTTTTGCAAAGTCTTGGCTCCGATTAAGAGGTTCGATACACAGTACCCACAAAATGTATACACATGCATTGGTAGGTAAACAAATAATCTAAAATATTGCTGACCAGAAGTAAGGTCGTGTAAGACACGACAAAGCAAGCGTTCTCCTTAGCGCCGCTAGTAGACATCTTACTTAGTAGCATGCTTTTGCATGTGCTCGCATTGATCCGCGTGTGTTCTGTGTTTGTGCGCGGGTGTACTGTACGCATCCGGGAATGTGTGTGTGTGTACCAGATGTGCAGCAGCTCTGTAGGCGGTGGGTGTTGCTGAATGTGTCGGCAGCCATGTGGACGGAGGGCTTTGGAAACATCCCATTACAAGTCGTACATCAGAGGCCTGACACACACACTCACACACACACACACATTACAAGTCGTACATCAGAAGGTTGACAGGCCTCATTCCGGCCTGTTTTCATTTCAGTCAGGAGTGCAGCTGCTTCTCCAGAGTCCCAGACAAGCCCTGTTAACCCCTAACGTCCTGGACCAGGAGCTCACCTCTCTCTGTAATGTACAGTAGGTGTCTAAGTTGTTGGTTTAATCTTGAAGCGAAAATAACGTAATAAATACTAAATTTCTATGTTGTTCAGGGGAACATGGCTAAATGTTGAGTCAAAAAAGTGTAGTTGACAGACCCATTTGAATCTCCCCTGATCTACTATTCACTCTGAGTCCTCTGCTGTATCAATAGGTTATTCAAGTTAGCTAATGGGCGTGGTAACACTGTTTGACCAGCACCGATGCTGTCAAAAATGTGAGGCAGAGAGATTTTATACTGGCTGTGGTGGACACCTCCTTATCTCCAGAACAGCCAAACTGTTTGGCCTGGATTTGATGCTGGAAATGTGAGCAGGCCAACCTGGCTGAGGTCACTTATTTTGTCTATTTTCACATCCAGTCAAACAGTGACCTTGAACAACATGGCCATCTGTATCTCTGTCTTTAGGAGCCTTCTATTTATTTTATTTTTTTACAGAGCACAGACCTAATGAACTGGAAAATCAATGTAACATTTGCACAATATGTTAACCGGACACTGTGTGTATTTGTGCAGGATGGTTATCGTAATCCATAGATATCGCGCTGCTATCGTATATTCCTGCCCAGAACGTATGGGCTCGAATGTTCATGCCACCAGACTTCACCACCTCATGAAGACTTCACACGGAGAGTTGCGGGAGCCAGTGTGTGTAGAGACAGACAAAAATAAGAGGACATAATCACTCCATGTGCTTGTGTGTGGGTGCGAATGAGTGTGTGTGTGTTTTTACACACACACACACACACACGCATTAGTGGTTAAACATTTACAGTCCCACAATGCCTGTGGATCCTAACAATAATGCACCCATGAATACAACTCACTCCGTTCCTTCTCATGTACAGTGGAACGGCGGAATTATTCCCGACAGAGTTCAGAAATTCATCACGCCACATAAAAGCTGTCGGATCACACCCTTCTCTGGACACGATAAACCCCTTGTATCTTGCTCAAGGGAATCTTTCTGTTCAGACTGAATAACCCTGCCCACCCCCCATCACTCACAGCGATATAAAGATGTTGAAAACCCCAGGCTACTGGCATTTAAACCAAGTTTTTTTTTCACATGTGTACGTTTTCTGAAACACACCAACCTGCACGAATTGCAGGCCTTGGTTTCCCTCTGTAGGACCTGGTCATTCATTGTCTGGTGCTCTGGCTTAACCACCGCCTGGGAACTGCATTTTGGTGCATTGCTTCCTATCAGACGGTCATGCCGGACACAAGCACATACGCGCACATACACATACACACATAACGTTTCTTCTGCGGTGTGGAACGCAGATTCCAGCTGGCAGTTTGCGGAGAGTAGAGTTAGAGAAACACAAGGAGAAAACCCATAGAGCACGGCTGTTATTCATCTGAGAAAATAAGACACGACTCCTGGCTCGTGGGCCTGTTTGCGTTTGCGTGTGTGTGTGTGTGTGTTTGGGTCGGTGTGTGTTTCCATAGGGTGACTGGTCTATTTAAGGGTCTTTTCCTGAGTCTTAGTGTCTGTTCCGTTTTGTTTTTTTTGGTAGCAGAACTGACAGGACAAGTTTTAAACGAGATACAATAATATACAAAAAGTCCAGCCTTCAATGAAATTGTGTTATCCAAAGTAAAATACTGTTCTGGATATCTGCATTCTAAAGAATACTGGGACTATAACACGATTTATTTTCCTTATAACAAAAGCAAATATCTACTCAAAATGTCTTTCCATGATCCTTTGTTATCCTATTTCATTTAAAGGAATTGGGTGCTGTGCCACATAGTTTATTCATATCTCGGTTAACAATTGGTCACTGAACTTACCATAGACTGTTTGCCTGTTGTTTTTATTTCATTTCCGTCATGTGGTGGTAGTAAAGTCAGGCAGACTGCTTCTCCGCCACATTGCCTTGATGGCAGCGCCGCCGTGTGGTGAACTCTGGAATAAACAATTCTGTATGGGTGTCACTGATGGACCCCCTAACCTTACCACTAGATGGCAGCAAAGGCTTTGCACTGAAACAAAAGTGTTCCTCTTTTCTTTTCCTGGTGATGTTGATCGGGTTATTGAGAAAGGAGGAAGAATTTCTCTATATGTTCTGGTTTTAATTGTCTCACGTTTAGGGCTCCGGAGAAATGAGAAACACGTCCTCAAAGCTAAAGGCTGTCATGCCGGTATTTTAGGCGGTCTCTCTGTCTTCTCTATGGAACTGCTAAACCCATTTTCAGATGCAATCAGGCCGCTCATTTCAAATCTTTAACAAAGCTCATTGTTAATGTCCAACATTGAGAATGAAAAGACATCCCTTTTTGTCCAATTCAACATAATAGTTGAGCCGATGGGCTGATGGAAGATCAGACAGAAGAGCGTGTCTGACCCTGGGGCCCACAGTACTTGTCATGGGGCTTATGCTTGGTTCACTTGGCCCATTCCACTCTTATGAAAAGAATATTAAGGGGATGTGCAGTGCGTTTACGTGGTGCTTCCTCTGATAGAGACAAGAAGGATCCTCTCAATCTCTCTCTGTCTGACTGTTTAACCTCAGGAACCAAATTCCTGACTTACGAGTTACATGTGAAGGAAATTGTCAAAGCAACACAGGCGCATTTCTCATAAAAGTTCCACTATTTTATTGTGGTTTGGCCTTGAGACTTACGGCAGGCTTTTCACGTTTACTGTTGTTTTAGTCTCACCCCCCCCCCTCAAAGCAACATCCACAAGTATGGAATAGTGACTATATTATGAATCAGCAGAGTGAGTATAAACAGGGAAGGGGTTGTGATTGGAGTACCCCCTGTAGATTTACAATGTTGAAAACAACACGGGGGATTTTGCATGATAACCTTAAATCGAGACGTGACACAGAAACACTGTGTGGTGCAACTTCATCCCATGCACCTTATTTACAGGTGGGGTCTCAGTAGACAACATGTTCCGGTCCAGCTTTCTAACTCAGGAGGCCCTACCTGCCCTCTGAACGGCATTAAACCTGCATGTACACCGGCTCTCTCCCTTAGCAGTGCGTGTCAGGATCCTTCCAGACCCGAGCCCTTCTGAGTTATTTACAAGCTGTGAGAAATGTGACGGCACGATGCAAGGAGAGAGTGGAAGAGGGGGGAGAAAGAGGGGAGAGAGGGAGAGAGGAGAGGGAGAGAGTGTCTACTGTATAGATTAAGAGAGGATGAGCGGCACTCCCTGGTCAAGGAGGGCGTAAGGGGGGAGTTTCTCGAGGTGTTGGGTTCAGGTAAATATTTGCGGTAGGAGATCAGCTGTGCAGTTCTGGTTTCATTTACACGCCAGGCCCTGGGTTCAAACACGTGGGTTGTCGAGAGGCTTTGAAGCCATGTTTCAGCTCATAGGATCAGTAGTCTTATAAATATTTCAAGGTGTCTGTAACAAGAAGAAAATGTGGCAAAGAAATGTAGATATAAAATATTTCAAAATCGCTTTTTTGTTTGAACGTAAAACAAATTTTGGTTTTGAAAAAAATACATACAAACAAATAGTCTATTTGAAAGTAATTTTCAAAGTGACACGATTCACCCTAACTATTTAAAACTTCCAAAATGTAAAACCCCCTCAAATGCTTACAAAACTATAACAACAGACAAGCATTTTCATATAACAACAGACAAGCATTATATAACAACCGACAAGCATTATATAACAACAGACAAGTTCCTTTCACTGATCCACTGAGATTCTGTGATACAGTCATTGATCACATCACCTTTAGAGACTGTGGTGAGACAGTCCAGGCCTTTTTGGGCTTGGGAGGTCCTTCCACCGCTGGGAAGGCCAACCGCGGTGAGAAGCCACCCAGTGGGTTGGTGGTAATGTGTGGTAGAACCACAGGAAGGTGCCAGGAACTTATAGTGGAAGACCTGGTCACAAATGAAGGAAATACATAAACTGGTGAATAGTGTGGGAATGTCCTCCACATTTACAATATCATCCCCTTATGCAGAGATGCAGGGTAACTGGTGAATAGTGTGGGAATGAATGTCCTCCACATTTACAATATCATCCCCTTATGCAGAGATGCAGGGTAACTGGTGAATAGTGTGGGAATGAATGTCCTCCACATTTACAATATCATCCCCTTATGCAGAGATGCAGGGTAACTG
>JACXGK010007564.1:0-24930 GCA_016801125.1 Novumbra hubbsi
GTGTGCCTCAATCATACCTGTACCTGGAGGGGATGAGGCGGTGTGCCTCAATCATACCTGTACCTGGAGGGGATGAGGCGGTGTGCCTCAATCATACCTGTACTTGGAGGGGATGAGGCGGTGTGCCTCAATCATACCTGTACCTGGAGGGGATGAGGCGGTGTGCCTCAATCATACCTGTACCTGGAGGGGATGAGGCCACTCTGATAGCCAGGTGAAGCATGCAGGTACTATAGACCAAGCCGCCCACCCTGCCGCAGCTCACACAGTGGCAACCCAACACCTGCAACGGAGAGGGTTTTAGGAAGTCTGTGCCATTGACGGCAGTAACAGGATATCACAGGACGGGAGACACGCTGCCTCTGAACTGTAAGAGGAGGGCATTCATGCTACCACATGTTTATACTGGAGCTAAGGCTGGAATGGGGATGACACGGCCTCCCCGCACACCTCGCCCTGGAGGATCCTCAGCCCAGACTGGAGAGAGGCCAGACTGTTAGTGCCACCCGCCTTTTCGGTCTGTGTGTGTGTGTGTGTCTGCGAGGTAATATAGATATAAAAAAGATTATTCTGGGCAGTAAAGGACTTGAACATGTTAAATACCAGGTGTTGACTACTAGTATTTTAATTATCTCTGGTGTATAACAACAAAAACTATTGGGAACAGCCTTCTGAATAAACATTGTTAACAGCACATTCTATACACCGCAATACATGGATGCCATGGTCCAAATTTGATATATGTATTCATCACGATAGTCCCTCATGGTCGATGCGGTCATCGATGGCAACACTCTTGTGTGGATAAATGAATATCACAATTGGTTGTGAAATATGCAAAAAGGATTTCTAAATATGCAAAAACAATGTTCCATGGGCCTGTGGTATATAAAATAAATAAAATAAAATCTAACCACAATGGACTATCGGCGTGACACTTGTCCTCACTGTAACCCAAGTCCTGAAGAGGAACAACACACAACCGGGTAACAAAGGGCCCCCAGGCGGAGTGGCAGTCCAAGACATTTTCTTCATGGCACTAAGCTGACCTTGACTGTGCCTCAAGCTGACACGTTGCAGGAACAACCAATAGGTGATGCACATTCCCCAGCATCACCCGGGGTTCGGGGGAGGTGTCGTCTGCAGGGATTTTCTGGTGTCACTGTACTCCCTAAGGTCCCTAAGGCGCCGGTGAGGCGAACAGGTCATCAGATGAGTGAGCGAGCCCTGACACGTGGGCCAATGTGACTTCCTTATTGGGAGAGCAGTTTGGAAGAAGCAGAAGGCCTTTGCTGCTGTCTTAAACTCTCCCGAATCCACTGAGAGTTGTCGCGATAAGCCAGGGCCATAGACACAATTACATACGCCAAAACTGAGAACGGGAGAAAAAAGGTCATATAAAAAAAGGATAGATGGTTTCCTTTTTTTATATGACCTTTTTTCTCCCGTTACAAACGTGTACTCAGATGAACTCCATGCGGTCTAGAATCGTATTGAGAGAGTTGCTGCATCCAGATAAGTCTACGTTATAGCACCAGATGGCACCCTCTCCCACTAGGGTTGTACAGTCCCAACCAACGGACAAGGGACCGTGTCTGAACCAAGGCAACGCAAACCCTATATGTCCTTAGAAACTGTCTGAATAAAAAGTCACTGCAACCTCACACGGCTGCACCAGGACAGCTGGTTGTATCATAGCTGTCATTGGCAGCAGTGGCAACATAGTATATTAGAGTAATAAAGGACGTCCACTGTTTTACAGTGCATGTTTTTATGGTAGGCCTATGAGGGACAATGTGTGTGCTATACAGTCAATATAACATGGCTACGCTGTTCTTGGGCACAACGTGTAGCAGGGACACAGGATTAACCATGGTATATCAGAAATGTCTTTTGTGTTTTTTTGTTTCGTTGGTCTGTGTCATTGATAGATTAAAACTGCCTAACTGACTTTTAATGAAATAAGTTAATTCTAGGTAATCCTAAATCAAATGATATTGTTAGTGTATTTCACTAAAGCTGGTTGAGGAAACATTGAAACAAAAATCCTTGGCTGTATTCCTGAAGTAAAATAATAACAGACCTTAACTGCCGTATTGGTTGACAGACCTGCCAGACCTGTTGCCCTTTCCCTGGTCGTAAAAGAGGATGATGACTGGACTGTGACGTAGAAATAGGTCGGCAGATTTGCACACACTGTCTGTGTCCCAAATGGCACTGTATGGTCTAATGGTCTAATAGATATATTCAGGCCTGGCTAAAACACTTGGAGTATCATTTAAATAACCATTTTGTGTTCCAGGTAGAACATTGTTGCGTTCTGCGTGGATAGGGTTCTGCGTGGATCCCAATGAGGTTTCTTGAAATGGTCAAATACCCAGTTTGGAATATTATTCTGCACATTGGGAGTTGAGGGCAGGTTCAAACGGGGCCATAGAGGAGCGAGGCTCTGGGTTACTGACAGGTTGGGACCTGAGGGCTCCTGCAGGATATTATGCTGGAAGGCATTTATTGCCTCATGCCCGGAAGATGCCGGAAGACTCAGGGAGGGTGGAAGGGAGAACCTGGGGCATGGAGAGAGTGTAGTGGGGGAAACAACAGGAATATAAAAAAAGAAGTCAAAGAGAGGGATCATATAAATGGGAGAACTGTTGAGGGGGTAAAATGAGACCAGGAAAGACAGGGACAGAGAAAGAAATAAACAAGTGAATGTAGGACATGAACTTAAAGGTGTTAACACCAGCTCTAAAACATCTGCAACTACACCCTCTTGGTCAGTTACAGTCGCCCACATTCACTGTGTTTGGTGGGCATGTGCAGCAGTAAGTCATTGGCCGTGGTAAAGTTTCTGAAGGGTGATTGGATGCAGAGAGGCTTTGACCTCAATGTGACTCTATGCAGATCAATACACTCCCTAAACCTAAGGTATTCAACCAAGGGTCTGGGGCCCTCTGGGGTCCTTAGCGTTACTGCTTGGGGTACTTTGTAAGATCTCCCAAAAGTATTTACTTACATTATTCAAGCATATTTTATACAAACATACTATTGTAAATTATATGTGTTTATTATTTTGATTCTCTGAACTTTAACAATTGAACTAAAACTGAACAAAAGATTATAATGAATATAAATAGAGATTTGTGCTGAAATAACCTTTCCGGAATGGCTTGGTAATGGGAAGAGGAAAGGGATTTGCCAAATAAACAAGCAAAGGTTCAGAGTTAATAGTTGTTTCATAGAGGGAGAGCGATAGGTTTTTGTGTTTTTTAATGCAAATGCAAAATATATACTAATATTTTAAAAGAATCATTTACAAAATGTTATAAGATGTAACAAATTGCTATATTAGGCAGTAAAAGAGTACGATATAATAAAGGCCTTCCACTTACATTAGACAGTGCACTCATTTTTATACTGCTCCCCATTGAGAGTCAAACCAACCAAGTGAGCTACATGGGACTACATGGAATGGAGGTTTCTGGATTTGACTCACGGCTTCTGTGGGGGTTCCTGCACAAGAAACGTTGGAAGACCCCTGCCGTAAATTGTGTTTATTTTTGTCAGCACTTGTCAGCCTTGTGGTTCAATTGCAAACCCTAAACGTACGTATTCTCAGCTCATGTTCAGCTCAGAACCACTTCCCCCACCAGTGTCCTTTAAATCTTTAAGCCAGGACTGTCAAACAAATTGAATTGGGTAAACTAGTCCTCTATCCATTTTTTGTTGTTGTTTTCTAGTTCCGTTACTATCTTATCTAATTAAAGTTATTATTAACACAGAATGAATGGTGTCAAACATGTCACACACAGGCCTTTGTGTGTTTGATTAAATTTAGACAATATTTTAGAGATTATTATGACCTTTTCTCCCCTCGCCAGCCTCCTGGGATTGACATCCAGTCTCAATTCTTCACGCTTTCAACTTGGTTTTAGTTATTTTAAAGTATATTACAGAAAACAGCTGCAGGCCAAATTAGACCCCCTTGTGGGCCAATGTTTGACACTTCTGCTCCAGGCAAGAATATTATTATTGGAATTTGAGTAGGATGATTAAATCAACAATCATCCATGTGTTATTTCAGGAGTCAGGTCTAGATGCTTCCCAATCAAAACCACGTAAAATAGTCAGTGAATTTACACATACTCACAATTTTACATTCCGGTGCCCATACAAAATAAAAGGACAGCTCTTACTGAATATACGCAACGTTGACATCCAGTTATTGATCATGAATAACATAATGGGATATGTGCAGTGAGAATATAACATACTTGGGTTATAGTTGATGTACAAATTTACAGTTCCAGGTACAATGCTAAATCGATTAATGGAGAAGGGTAACATTTTGAATTGCAGATAACACAGCTATTGAGTTAACAGTCAACCGTTTGGAAGTGGCTTGTGGTGGTAAATGTAGCCTTTAGCATGGCTGAAGGTTTCAGCTGGGTTAAAGAGGCTGTTCGGGAGGCCTTATGTTTCCGGGTCATGATTGACCTGTGTCCCCCTGTCTGCCCCCTCTCTGCCAGAGGTGACTGGTGTGGACGGGTCAGCCAGGATCTGGACTGCAGCCTTCCTGGCCCCCGGCCGTGGTGTTGGACCTGGATAGAGGGCAAGTGGCTGCCAATGGCCCTTCCTTCCGTCATGCAATGTGCTACAGGAAGGGCCGACCTAAAGGAGGCAAATGCCGACCTAAAGCAGACGTTGATGACGTGGAAATGGAACCTGTGACTGATGCATAGAGCCCGATCATGATTTGATTATAGGACTTTTTGTTTTTCCCACGACCACAAGTGGTACACGATGAATGAAATGTGTTAAAAATGGAAAAATGTTCATCAGCAGTTGTCAAAAAGTGCCTTTACAGATACCCAGAAAATAAAGACTAACCCTGTATCTTTGTTTTGGGCTTTCTAGCTCAAAGGGTTCAAGAGATAAAATGTTTTAGGGTTAAAATACACTAATTATGCCAATTTGTGCACAGTTATCTCAGTTCACACACGTTTAAGTTGGGATAGCCCGCACATGTGAAACAAAATTGGTTTAGTTACTCTAGATTGAACAGTTCAAGAAGAGGTACTGGTAATATCCCAAGAAAATCGATTAAAAAATCTCAGTGAAAGAATCCCATTGGGTCAATGGAGGTTTTTAGTGTATTAGAAATTAAAAAGCTTCCGTAAAGCCCCAGTAACAGCGAATGAATGCACAGTGGCTAGAAAAACTGGCCAGAGCCAGCCTAGAGGAGCTATTCAGTCTTGTTCTTGTAGCCAATCATCTGCTGGCTTTGCCAGGTGAAATAAACAACATATTTGTTCGAATAATCAGTGGGTTAGAAAAGATACTAGGCTGATGTCAGAGTCTTTAGGCAGAAACCAGATCCTGAACCTCTGGTGCTGTGACGGCTGGTACAGTGAATGAATCGGATCAAGGCGCAGGGGTGTTCAAAGAGGTCGAAGTTTATTCCGAACTGAACACTGAAAGCCGTGAAAGGCTAATAAAGAGCAAATAAAGTGCCTTCACAGGACATGGGAAACAGGACAAACATACACGATGGCGCTAGAAGGCCGGCGACGTCGAACGCCGGGGAGGCATGCGCCCGGAGGTCGATCCACCACCAGGAGGCGACCTGACAGCTGCACTCTCCTGGAACACACCCTCTGAGATCCTAAACCTCCGGTGCACTCTCCTGGAACACACCCTCTGAGATCCTAAACCTCCGGTGCACTCTCCTGGAACACACCCTCTGAGATCCTAAACCTCCGGTGCACTCTCCTGGAACACACCCTCTGAGATCCTAAACCTCCGGTGCACTCTCCTGGAACACACCCTCTGAGATCCTAAACCTCTGGTGCACTCTCCTGGAACACACCCTCTGAGATCCTAAACCTCTGGTGCACTCTCCTGGAACACACCCTCAGAGATCCTGAACCTCCGGTGCCCGGCAGGACCTCACTTGGTGTTGGTGAGGCGCATATAGTACCACAATACCACGGTACATTCAGACTTTCACAGCACTTTCAAGGACTTGGTGGGCAATATTTTTCTTATTCATGTTCAGTGTATGTAGTAAGAAATTATGAGTGCTAAAAGTTTTGTATCTGTTGGAGCTCTACAGATGGAGATGCCGTTAACAAACTTAACAAAAACATCTATACAGTATGTTGGGTTATATAGGGTTACAATTATGCTAAGTTTAGGTCTAGAGCTATAGAATGGTTTACTATTAGGGTAAGAATAGGAATTCACTCAACTTTATTCACTCAAGATCCAGTTGAAGAATCTCCTCTTCCGAGAGTATTGGAGGGAAGTGTACACACTCATTGTGTGGTTACTAAGGTTGAAAAGTGAAATTGTTGTCTAATGTTCCTGTAATGCAGGAAAGCCCTTCTGAGGCCTATTCACTCCGCCTCCAGGTCTTTCTATTGAAGTGTCTCTGGCCTGGGTCTCTCCCCCTTCTTACCTTTTCTACGTTACCCACAAACCCTGCGTGGCCCACACAGTACACAGGATTTCCCTGTAGATGACTTGCAGTGTGGGTTCAGACCTCACCTCTGTCTCACATTCCACCCACTCTCTGGGGTCACGGTTTTCCAATGCTTCATGAAGATTATTGGCACAGGATCTATCTGAACAAAGCTATGCTAACAAAGCTATTCTGACTGAACTATAAAAAGCATATCAGTCTCCATTAAAAATGTGTTTTAGTCCAGAATAAGGCTTATTAATAAATGTCAAGGGAGAAATTAATGACATAATGCTATTGAAGGTAGACACCTGATCCACTATACTGCTAGATGGAAAGACTTTGCGTTTGTTGAACTTCACCACTTTGTTTTGGTCCCCTGTCGGCTTTGTTCACTAACCAGTCATCCCCAAATCCCACAAATCTTGTGCACCCAAGCATCAAAGGCTACGTAGTGCTCTCTTGGTTGGAACGCTTAGTTTTGTTTCTGGGGAGAAGTTACTGCTGCGTAAAACCAGTTTATTGTGAGGAAATGTATTGTGTGCTACTGGTTGATTAATGTCTGTTTTGTAGTATGTGGCTGGCTCAAGATGGACTTGATGTAATTCAACTGAGTAACCATTCCTATGTTCAATGACAACCTGGCCAAAAGCATTCAGTGGATAACAATACAACACACAGCACAACTTGTACAAAATGTATACAAATAAACATTTCATACAAGGGAATGAGAATATCTAACTACACCAAATACAGCAGGACAGAATTTTGATGAAAATATCAAGCTAAAGGGTCTTTTGTCATTCGTTACCATCCCTGGCCAAGGCAAACTTAAATGAATGGCAGCAAACTTAAATGAATTGCAGCAAACTTAAATGAATGGCAGCAAACTGAAATGAATGGCAGCAAACTGAAATGAATTGCAGCAAACTGAAATGAATGGCAGCAAACTGAAATGAATGGCAGCAAACTTAAATGAATGGCAGCAAACTGAAATGAATGGCAGCAAACTTAAATGAATTTCAGCAAACTGAAATGAATGGCTGCAAATTAAAATAAATGGCAGTAAACTGTTATGAGTGACAACCCAATAAAGTTTAGACAAAATTAATGGCATGTAAATCTTTCTTTGAGCCCCAAAATGTCTTGTTATCTATTGGGGGATACCGTACCAAATAGGTGAATTACACATTGCTTATCTTACTCTCTCTCCAATTTTCTTTTTCATATGATTGATTACTTTTTATCCGATTGCTAGTGGAAATAAAGTAACTGAATTTGTATGAAACTGATTCTGAATTCAGTTTTTAACTAGATGTTGCTCACCCTATTAGTTAGGGCATTTTGCTTTAGGTAAACACTCAGGTTAAATAGAAAAAGATCCATAAACAGCTACTCTACACCCCCTACTTCCCCACTGATTGGGCCTCAATATGGTTATCTCTGTAAGTGCCTCTCGAGAAGTCTCTTGTTAAGCTGTTAGCATGTCTATATTTGCAACAAGGTTTTGAAAGCGTCAACGTGTTATTCAAAGCAAAACACCTCAGCGCATATGAGTGTTTATAAATAGCAGGTAAAAGGCCTCAGCCTACGACAGTGAGTCAGTTTAGGGACGGAGGGGAGCACATGGGTGTGACATTAGCGCAAGCGAGCAAAAGAGCAAGTTTCGCTGTCGTGGCGCACTGATGATTCGTGGCCCCGCTTGGCACAGGAAGCACGTCACAGTGCTAATTATAACCAGATGTCTGGGGCCGCCGCTGCCAGGGGATGCATGCACTTCAAACAGGGGAAACTTCTCTCTTTCTCTGCGTCTTCCTCTAGCACTCTCGGCGCTACAGCTTGAGCACAACAGGCAGACAGGAGACGCCATTGTAGGCCATCCGCTGAGAAAGAGAGAAAAAGAAAGGTTGGGTGGAAAGAACTAGAATAAGACATGCAAGGGAGGGAGTAGACCTCGTTTTTTTTTTAACCTGAAATCCCGGGGGGTGGGGGTGGGTGGTTCGTTTGTGGAAGAATGTGAAGCGTTTGTTGTTGTCAGTTGGGGGGGAGGGGCGAGTCATGCGTGTTGTGTGTCTGTACAAATGTGTGGAGTAGCGTGCATACAGATGTATGTTTACTTGTAGGTACTTTGTATGTACATGTTGATTTTATATTCACATGAGGGATATCCAGCACCCCTCGCCCTCTCTTTCACCCTCACTCTCCCAAGTCCAGCGGGGAATCTAGGGGTCTCTATAGTAGAGAAAAGAGTCGCCCTGATGTCCAGGTCTGGGAACATTGCCTGCCCCGTCCGTATCACTGCCCCTTTGTTTTCCAGAACATATACTGAATACACACACACAGCGGACACAAATACGCACAGAGATATGGGCACACATGTGACATGAACACACACACACAACCCTCAGTGTGATGTATAGGGTAGCGCGGTGCCGGTAGGTGGTGGTATTCTGGCGAGCGCTTTTATTCTGAAGCACACTTTTGACACCTTAACCCATTACGCTCACCTGTAGTCACTTGTTGATTTGTGTGTGTATATATAGGATCCTTTGTTCTGTCGCTCGGAGTGCTTCATTCTGTCACGGGTGTGGGCAGTGCAGGAACCAAATGCAGACATTTATGAAGTGATAGTGGGTTTATTCACAAAAGAAACAAAAACAACACAAACTGAACACAGTTTAAATCACAGGTGCTGAAACAAGCAGCTGAAAATTAAACATGCCGCAAACACAACGTGACGGGACTTACGTTTGACATGTGTCGTACCCACAATGAACCACACCAAGCAACAGCGCAAAGGAACCTATATATACACACACACAAATCAACAAGTTACTTCAGGTGAGCTTAATAGGCTAAGGTGTCAAAAGTGTGCTTCAAAATAAAAGTGCTCCCCAGAATACTGCCACCTACCGGCACCGTGCTGCCCTATCCGTTACACTCAGCAACTGTATCTACATGAATGGGTGGGCATTGTGCCAACTCAGCATTTAGCCTCACACAGTCTGTATCTGGCCTAGCAGAGTCTTCCTAACGCGTTACGGTAGACGGTAGTCTAAACCGAGGCTTCAAGGAAGACATGAGCAGGTTGCTGCTGAGGTGCTACCGGTTGTGTTCAGTGCTGCGTGGCGTGCCTGGCCCTTCAGGGGCTACGTAAGGTACACGCTGTGACCTCAGCTTCCCAGTGGCGGTTGGAAAGGAAAGATGGAGAGGCCGTCGTTTGAGGCAACTGGGACCCACAGCCTGAGACAGGTTGAACAAGTCTATAAACACGTTGAGTTGAGGGATATTCCCTGCACTCTTCTGACGTTTGGCACAAACATCAAGCACTGTATACTTCATTTACACAGTGAGTTCTCCTCCAAGATGCATTTTTATTAATTGGCAAATGAAAAGAGACAACGTAAGAGCATGTTCGTGTGTGTGCTTGTTTTTTTTCTATGCTCATGTGTGGACATGCCACTGTTGGTGTTTTGAGTCCATGTGCCATTTCTTTCCCCATGAGTTATCAACATGTCTTATCAACATGTCTTTGGTCCTGACTGAGGGGAGATCTCAGCAAGCTGTTAGTGGTATTCACTTACTCACGCGTATGCACATGCATGCAAGTGTACCCACTCACGTACTGACGCTCACCCACACACACTCTGAGAAACATCGCCTCCCTCCTTACCCAGCGTGAATGTTGCCCGTAGCTGATCTATGGCCGGCCCCGCCCTGCCCTGTGGAGTGTGTGTCTGTCTGTGTGTGTGTGTGTATGTGTTCCGCTTGTCCCTCCAAATCAATATCCATCTCCTATCCATGAGCAATGCCTGACCTCTGTTCGACCTTGCAATGCGCTGTGGCCCAGAGCTCTTTCCTGAACAGAGGCAATATAAAGTGTGCAACGTGGGTGCAGTGGCTAGCAGTTTAACGTGAAACTAAGGAACTGTTTGTTATTTGGGAAGGTGGGATAGTCAGACTGTAGTTATCAATTAGGGAAAATGCACCACCCTCCCCAACATGAAAAAGATATGACCACATGACTCTCTGCTTCCCCATTCCCCATTCAAATATTAAAACCACTGTAAAAACCTAAAATAGTGTAAAAAGTGCAAAAATATTTATTAATAGTTAAAAAATGCTGTCACGTTAACGCCATTTTAATTTTAACATAAAACAGGACCTCCAAGAAGATGGAGTCTGGTAGATGGAAGTGATGGACATAACTGGAATGGCCGCTGTATGTCTGGATATGCAGCAGCCTCATAACTGGGAAATCTCCCGGCAAAATAAAGCCCTTACAACTTCTCTGCTTCAATGCTGTTCTGCCTACCGACAGGCTGTCATTGGTCAGGCCATCATATCTTGGTACATCTGGGGTTTGAGCCTAGCCTGCCAACTCTTTTGTTCAGAGTTTACAATTCGCTTCTTCAATAACGACGATTTACCTGGGAAAATGTTGTTTCTCAAAGACGATGGTTTACCATAAACGCGACATACATCTACAGATTTCGATGGGGTTTTATTTGGAGATTTGGCTGCTATCTTTAATAAGCTAGCTACTGTTGTACTGAAGGCAATACACTTTTGAGACATTACTGAAAAAAACAAAAACACCCCTTCATTGTTATAAGAATGCTGAAAAGATGCATTAAACGTTGTGATGAAAACCGGTCATTTTGCAGTTTAGTAGTGACTCTTGAGAGGGTGGTTTAGTAATGACTCCTGATAGGGTGGTTTAGTAGTGACTCCTGATAGGGCGGTTTAGTAGTAACTCTTGAGAGGGTGCTTTAGTAATGACTCCTGATAGGGCGGTTTAGTAGTGACTCCTGATAGGGCGGTTTAGTAGTGACTCCTGAGAGGGCGGTTTAGTAGCGACTCCTCAGAGGGTGGTTTAGTAGTGACTCCTGATAGGGCGGTTTAGTAGTGACTCCTGAGAGGGCGGTTTAGTAGAGACTCCTGAGAGGGCGGTTTAGTAGCGACTCCTCAGAGGGTGGTTTAGTAGTGACTCCTGATAGGGCGGTTTAGTAGTGACTCCTGAGAGGGCGGTTTAGTAGCGACTCCTCAGAGGGTGGTTTAGTAGTGACTCCTGATTGATTCCAATATTGTGTTAGGAAAAAAATTGAATAAATAAAAACCTGCAAAGCCACATTTCACCTCTCCCCTCAGAAATACCACTGCCTTCTCCTCCACCCTCTAAACAAACACATAACTCTTCCTTTAGCAAAAATAGAACTTCCACCACGCTTCCCAATTTTTTACCAGCCCCCCATCCCAACAAAAATCGACCAGTCCCTAATTAACATAAAATTCTGAATGACACAGAATAATATAGAGAACAGCTTTGCTGCAAGCATTAATGTAAGGTCAAGGTAAGGTTCAAAGCCTCTGCAAATTTCATGCCTGAATCAGTCGTGATGAGAAGCATACTGTTGAACTGCGAAATAAAAATACTGTTCGACTGCCTGTTATTTTGTGGATTTTCACACAACAAATTGCCAAGCACCATTCACCTATATGCTGAGTTCACGACTGTATGAATGACCTTGTTGTTTTTGCTGGCTGAGGAAGCCGGGAAAATCCTCCTTATAAGAGACAGTTTGTGTGGGAGACCAAACCCAGGGTCGACCCTGGTGTGGCTGGGTAGAGGTTGGGTTCAGCGTTGGTGGGGGGTGGTGGTGGTACTGGTGATATAGACCCTCCCTGCTCCCTCCGCTGAGGCCTTGGGGTCCCAGCATAGCCGCCTCCGGCGCTAATTGCACCCTGACGGTAAGGTGAGGGAGAAAGCTCAGAGGCAGGGATGGAGGGAGAGAGGAAGGAAGGAAGGGGAAAAGTGTGGTTCGGGAGGGGGCAAAGTGCCCCTGGGGAATTGAGTCCCTGCCTGCCTTCCCTCCTCCCCCATTTAAATAGCTCTCCTGCCGCTCTAGGGCTTCCTGCGCCTCCTGCGCCTTATCTGCTGATAATTGGGCGCTGGAGCTCCACAGCTCGCTTATGAAATATAGATTCCGAGGGGGGTTGTGGGAGCAGCTCCAGTCTTCTCGTGGTGTGTTGAGTCTTGTGGGCTTTACATCGGAGGCGTTGTTGCAGCACGCCGGCTCATAACTTTCTTCACTGCTAAATCCAGAGTCGTTGCACTTGGTCACTGTGAATGGTTGATTATACAGTGAATGATTCGGTTGCGGAATTGTATTTTCCTGCTGTGCCGGTACCGTGTTCTGTAAGTCTGTGAAGGTATGTGGCCCCTTCCATACCGTTGGTCCACAGCAACACGTTGAAATATGACTGAAATGTTTCCATCGCAGATGGAAAGAAACAAACAGGGTATCGGAAGGATTGTTTCAGGACCGCGCGGATTGGCTCTGAGTTGAAGGGCAGTGTTAACCGATAGCGGGGAGAATAAAGAGTGGTAGTAAACAGGCAACGTCTCTCTTAGACTCTCTCAGTCGCACAGTCGAGACTGCAGAGGTGGTTAGGATGCAAGCTGGTTTTTATCATGTGAGAACAGCCTTTGACGGAAGAGAGAAACGTCTCTGCTTGGGCTTCTGCCGGAGGTTCTGAGAAACATCACATACAATTCTAACAGAAACCTCACACAGTATAACATTTAAAATGCCGTCATGGCTTTCAAACTGTCAAAATTGAACCCAACATAACTTCTGTCACTTTTGCACTGTTTGTGAAATAGAAAATATATATTTTAATGTAAATATGTTTTCTGCTTATGAAATACTGCGAGATGTGTTTTCAAATGGATCGTTTTTTTCGGACATTAGTTCATTTAAATATATACAAAGAGAATCTACCCAGCTAATTCTACTGCATCAAATGCAGAGTTATTTGATTAGCTAGCTAGTTTTAGTCTTTACATTATCAGCCCAGGGATTCAGTCAACCTTATGCATTTCGTTTGTCTTTAGTCTATCAGCCAGCCCTTTGATGTAATAGCATGGTAATATTGAAGTGCTGTCATATCATATAAGTTTGGTACTATCATACTTCTATGTTAAAACCATGTATCCAATGGCATAAAATATTCAATACCATAGTTGATGTAAAGTAGAGCCATGGAAGTAGTACCATCAAATCTTATGGCTAAAACCTTTTTACTTTATTATTTTTGTAGAGAAAAGCCTAACAGGTTGTTAGCAAGGTGTATATACACCAAATGGACAAAAGTATTGGGACACCTACACAAGCTTATATGACATCCCATTCTAAATCCATAGGCATTAAACGTGGGTACATGGCACCCAATCGTCAAAAATCTAGGAGGGATAACATTTAACCAACTGACTTGTTGTACCTATTACAGTACCATGCTCAAATTCAGTATATTAAACACTTGAATTCAATGATTTGGAGGTGTGGCCCTGTTGTAACATTTTAAATATTATGTTAAATATGTTAACATGTTAAATATTTATAACTGAAATATTTGACACCAACAATTTTATTGAAATACAATCTTTACATTTTCCTGAATTATAATATATTATGAAAACTGTATATTTCATAATATATATTTGTATTCATTTTATTTTCAAGAATTTGTTTGTATTTCTGCATTTCACACCTTTGGTTCACAAGAAATTGCAGTTCCGGGAAATGTGTGGCAGATAAATTCATCACAATTACAATTAGCATGGTGGATGGATGAGCTGGTTTATGGTGTCATTCTCTTTCCTGTGTGTTCCAATGCACCTTGCCAAGGCAACAGCCCCAAAGAGCATTTATGGACCAGATTGCTCTCCTGCAAAGTGCAACGCTCTCTTTAAGTCACAGCTGACATATATATCGTCTGGATTCAGCAAAGCTAACGTCTGGCACGTTGTACCAGTGGAGAATCAAACAGAAAAGCTAAAGTTGGTGTGTTTTGGCCCATTTGTTGTGTACTTGTGTAGTTTTGGGTGTTTTGAAAAGTGGCTTCTAAATATTGTTTCTGTGGATTGGAACTCTAATAATTTGGAACCTGGCTAACACGGGTAACTTTGGGATTAAGTGGACCAGTACACAACTTCAGTTAAGTAAAAATTCCAATTGATATTCATATTTACACTAAGTGGGATTCAAATTGCAAAGGCTGAAATGACTCATGTGTCTTACACACGCAGTCAATCCTACATTACTCACCTGGACCAACACTCAGGGTAAATAAATGAAGAATGAACATGTAGGCATTTATTTGCCCTGGTCGTTAGCTGGAGCTCATAAAATAACCTTAACTCACATTTGGTTTCCATCATTCGGGGACAAATCATCCCTGTTTTGGATTTTCTAGAAATGCTGGGACGGTTCGCATCTGTCTTCTCTTCCTTTCTGGAAGACGAATGGCCCCCTGTGCAGACGTTTTCCAGAGGGATGTTTTTCTAGATGAGTCCCTAATGGCCGCACTACGTCATGTTGTTATGGCCGGCCAGGGCTCGGTCGGTCCCCATGGGTCTGGCAGCTGTGGCCCTCCTTCCTCTCTGTCACCCCCCCGTCCGTCCGTACCCCCCACGTCCCTCCCCCGTCCCATGTGGGGTAGAAAGAGCCGTCTCGCACGACAGAGCCTCTTCGGTTACAGGAAAGGCAGTGATTCAGGTCAGCCAATAAAAGCAAGAGGCAGTGGGCCGCTCCAGTCTGGGCAGACTAAACATCTGTGTGGATAGCATCCTGACTGTAAGTTCTTCTTGAGGCTGTGGGTGCGTGTGTGGGTGCGTGCATGTCCGTTTGTATCCTGTCCCGACCGGAATCACCCAAGAACTGAAGACACAGTACGCTATTTAGCTGACATTTTTATCCAAAGACGCTTTCAGATTTGCTTGCATATATTTATTTATTATGAACCAGTAGACAAATAATCCACTTCCCTGGCGCTAGAAGTGCCATGCCCCAACCCTAACCCTAACCCTTAGCCATACAGTACCTTAACGACTTAAAAGCAAGAAAATGTATGAATTAAAAATTATACCTGGATTTCTTGAATATCTCCTGGCTTTATAAAAAGAACGGCAAACCATCATGTTAATTCATAGGGCTGGAGTTATATTTGATAAAAACACAATTTAAAATCCATGGCAGATTTCATCAACTGAAAAATCATGTCATTTGTTTTTGTATGACAATATTGACTCCAGTCCGCCCACACTAATGGCAACACTCCGTGAGCCCCTGGACGTCTGTGACCCTACTCGGCGGCTCCGGATGCACCGATATATAACGTCCCAGAGGTTCTCAACTCGATTCAGTTCTGGGGAACGTGCAGGCCAGTCAATGCAACTGCCTACACACATTGTCTGAGCCAAAATCTGGCCTAGAATATATCACTGGCTAGCATGTGGAGGTGTATGCGACCTTCCAAGGATATGCCTCTTCAGACCATCACTGACCCACCGCCAAACCAGTCATGCTGGATGATGTTGCAGGCAGCATAATGTTCACCAGGGCGCTTCCAGACTCACTCTTATTTGTCAAATGTGCTCCGTTTGAACCTGCTCTCAATAGAAAACAGGTAATTGTGTTAAAAACGTCAATCAATTTGTTGTTTCTAGGTTAAGTCAAAGGCATAGCCCCCTTCAAGCCACTGTTGGTTTGTCTTTGAATCTAAGTAGGCTCAGTCTTTGTCCCGTCCTATGCCACTCAACATAGCAATAGGGTTGTAAACCCTGGTGTCCTATATCATCATGGCCAACTAATTGGAACGGCAATACTGTTCAATCAAATTAAATCTTAACTTGTTCTGAAACATACTAACTTTAAAATATTACTGACAAATAAATGGCGATAAAAACGAACCCTTTGGTGGCGCGTGTGCCATCTTTAAAGACGACGATGATGATTATGATGATGATACCTGCACTGTGAACTGTGTTCCAGATTGATCATGCGCTATATGTTCCAACCCTGGCTCCCTGTGCTTTGGGTCATTGGATGGTGATTTGGGATTTAGTCCCATGAGAGCAACAGACTCCAGAAATGTATCCTGCCATCAGCTCCCAACCTATAGTGTCAGCATGCAACAAATCTTATCACATATAAGGGTATTTGACTATTCAGTTTACTGTACCGTAAAGCTCCCACCCCATGTCAGAACAATCGTGACACATCGGTCTGAAGTATTCCTGCCAGCAAGGAATACAATGGGACCAGGAGGGCAGAACGTTTCAAATATTTCTGGGTTAGAGCTTTGATCAGTCCTAATGTTTCGTTTGCAGTGATTCTTTGGATTAACTATGGAGTAATTATTTTCTCTAAAATGTATTAATTTCTATCTCAAAATCCTGCATATTAGAACACTGTTCTTCTTCCTACTAGCCTTTTGAATTATTCACACTTGCTGTGTGTGCATTGATATAGATTGATATAGATTGGTCTTGTTGTGTTTATTCACGATGCATGCTGTACTTTGGCATTTACTTTTTCAGGGGAAAAAAGGAGCTGTGGAATCACATGGAGTGCCAGTTAGAGCATTGGTTAGTAAACGAAAGGGGTGCTGGTTCGAATCCCTAAGCAGAAAAGGTGTAAAACTTGTCATTTTGCTCTTAAGATAGGCACTTAACACTAATTACTCCTGTAAATCCCTTTACACAGCAGAGTCTGCTAAGTGCATAAAACGTCAAGTGTAATGATTCATGATGCACCACTATTTCCCCTCACAAGGTCACAACACCCCTGCCCTCTGTGGTGATTCCCTTATTTGATTTGTTTGAAGGTTGTGAAAGGTAGAATCAACCAGAGGAAGCAAGAACTGTCAGATTGTCATGGAGAATTCCCAATATTCTCTTCAACGCATTTCAATTATGTTCTCCAATTTTGCTTGCTCCCTTTTGAATTCAGAGAAGATCAACTTTTCCAACTTGGTCAGGTGGAAATTAATTTTCATGCTAAAATGCAAAACATTTGAGACTCAAGTACATATGTACATGTTTACAGTTTTTTTATAGAAGAACATTCTTTGGTTGGTTTATACCGGAACGCTGTGTGACCTGACCAATCCAGTACCAATTGTTTACCACTTTGCTGTGGAGTGAGTAGGCTCAGTTATCGGTTGAACCCCAAATGGCACCCTTTTCCCTACATTGTGCCTTACTTCTGAACAGAACTCTCGGGCCACTGGTTAAATGTAGTACGTAAAATAGTGTGTCATTCGGGATGCAATGTCTTTTAATACAGGAAGGTAAGGCTCTGAATTCCCAAACACGAGCCAGGAAGCTGTTGGCATAAGAAGCAGAGGCAGAGAAGAGAGATGGATTATGCTGTCCCTCTCAACCTTTGGAGTATTTATTAGGAGGATCTTTAGCGGTAAACTAGCAATCCATCTCAAGGAGTAACACTATTATACTGATAGTATATGCCTATGTTTTCAAACTATTTGCTATGACCCCTATCTGAATGCGCTGTGCTAACTTAAATAGTCACATGAAAAGCATCTCCCGACCTAAAAGCAGTGATCAAGCCAAACCTGTTGTGCAGCGTGGTGGTGGCAGCATTGTGCTATGGGGATGCTTCTCAGTGGTGGGGATTGGAAGACTGGGCAGGTTTTTGAAGAGGTCTTTGAAGAAACTGGGATCTGGTGTGCACAGGGCAACATCTTTTAGCATGTCAAAAACCCAAAGCACACAGCCAAAACAAAACTTCAGTGGCTTTGGGACAAGTCTGAATATCCTTGAGTGTCTCAATCAAAGTAGAAAACTGTTCCCCAAGGCCCAGATCCAATTTAACAGAGCTTGAGAATTTTTGCAAAGATGAATGAGCAAAATTGCTTGTGCAAAGCTGACTTATTGAAATAGACTCATGGCTGTAATTGCTGCCAAAGGTGCCTCTACCAAATATTGACTAATACCCCTGTGTTCATTTATAGTTGTGTTTTTGTAATTATTTTAGAACAAATCAGAGTTTTTAATTTTCACTTTAACGTTATGGATTTGAATCATTTGAATAATTTTGAGGCACTGTATACCGTGGGTTATCCAGCTCTATGTGTCTAGATGAGTATGTACTCTGCAACACGACACCAGGCTTTTTACTGTTATAAGCCTTGGAGATGGTCCTCCATGATACATTGCGAGAGGTGCTGTTAATAGTCTGCTGTATGTTTTATATTTGGGCTGTTTACTAGAGATGAAAACATGAGAAAAGGAACACAAGGACACTGCAGACCAGTTCCAACAGCAGTCCTTTTCACAGATTATTCATTTATTTTCCCCAATTACCACTTACCTATTGCAGCTTCTTAACTGGGCAACAAATGCTAGCATGTAACAGTTTAACAGTCAGGTGAGCAAGGAGAGCAAGACAACAACAACGTATTTACCAGCAGACATCGATGGACTCCACGATGCCACTTGTGGGTGAGTAAATGCTTTTTACATAATAAAGCTGGCTCAGTGATAGCCTTGGCCAGTTAATGTTCACTATCTTAGCAAGGCTAAACAGCTGGAGAAAGTAATAAGCATTGTTAAACTGAACAACAAACAGTCCTAAGCCATGTCAATGGGAACCTCTTTGTCAAGGAATCTCCCTGCTGTAAAGTTAAGTTTCAGTCTGCCATGTTTAAAGCTTAAGCAAATCATGAATTGGATTGCTCAAGGGAGTAAATATTCAAAGTGAGTTGTAAGCCATATTTTAAATCAGCTAGAAAGTGACAATTCCTGTGGACTTCGTGTTGTAAATAGCCTTTAATAAAGGAGTGACTTAAAAACTTCAATGAATTAAGAGTTTTAAGTGTGAAACCTAGTGTTACACTGAAAGACCGACTAAAAAGGAAACCAAATGCAACTACTTTGCGGTGATTCTGTTTTGATTGTGTTTGCTACTGCTAGTTGGCATGCTAGCAAGCATGGGAAAATAGCATTTCCTGTGAGCATGGCAACAGACAGAATAAAAAAAACAATAAGGTCATGTCCATAAAAATATAACAAATCGAATGGCTTCTGAGTCGTGCCTCTTGTATCCAAGATGAGAAAGCTAGATAATGTAGCACGTGAAAATTAACATTTTAACCAACAAAGTTGTGTTTTGAAATTGTTTTCCTTGGAACATCTGATATATTGTACGAAAATGAGACGAAGGGCTATGTTTCATACATTAGGGACTGTACGTGAACACACAAACACGCAGAGTCTAGTCCAGGCAGTGTGCCTCCTCCATAGCTCCGGTCAGGTGATAGGCAAAGAGTTGTATCGATCGGCAGTGTGGGGGTTGTTGAGTGGGGGGGTTTGTGGCTGTGGTGGGCTTGATGCTGGGCTGACATCCAGCTAAGGAGTGGGAGTCCAGCAGGGAGGGGGGCTGTCGCTGAGCCCCCGTGCCTCAACCATAACCCCCTTTTCAGTCCATGTTGCACACTCCCCCACAATAAGCAGTCTACTGTTGTGGATGAGGACTGTCAGAGCCATCTAATATGGCTCTGGGTCATGGAGGGGCTCACCCCAAGGCTACCTCACATCCCATGTTCACACCACATCTACACACACACATGGGATCCCATGTACACACCCCATCTACACACACACATGGGATCCCATGTACACACCCCATCTACACACACATATGGGATCCCATGTACACACCCCATCTACACACACACATGGGATCCCATGTACACACCCCATCTACACACACACATGGGATCCCATGTACACACCCCATCTACACACACACATGGGATCCCATGTACACACCCCATCTACACACACACATGGGATCCCATGTACACACCCCATCTATACACACACATGGAATACATAAACATGCAACATCCAACAAGACATTTCTTTTGAATTTTAATAAATGTTAAATCATTACAATCATTCTTGCAATGTCATATTTCAATTTTAATTTAGGAATGAAAATCCATTCTTGCATGTAATTCTCACCAGTTGGAAAATAACATATGTAAGCATTGTGCATTGGAATCACTGACGATCGGGCAAATCCTGATTTGGAGGTGGAGCTTGTAGTATGACAGGGATTTTTATTGAAGGTTGGCAAATTAGCCCTGCTATCCAGGAAAATAATGATTGTCTTGTCTTTGTTGCCTTAAATGAATGTATGCTACATGTTGCATTTAACAGCCTTAGCTCCCAGAACCAAACTGAGTAGCTGGCCAACGCTGTTATCATTAAAGCTAGAAAGTACATGTTGCAAGAATAGATTTCTCGTAGCTCATGTTGCTTCGATGTTCAAATAATTGACACATTTAATTTCTCAAATGCCAATATAACATTTTTACTTTTCAAAAAAAAAATCTAGAAGATTTGTATGCCCAGATTGATTGATTTCGACCAAGCAATGACTGAAGTTAGCTAAGTCTTGTCGTGGCTATTAAAGAAATTTGTACCATGAATTACTGTTTCTCCTGGCCCCCTAGATATCCAAGGAAAGGAAATACCAATAACATTAGCTAGGGATTGAAAGTTGTTTGCAGAAATCTGTTGAACGTTTATGTCAGAAAGAATATGTAGTTTTCACATGGAAACCTGTAGTGTTTTTATTTTAAAAAGACAATTTAGAGTTCCTATTACATGCTACGATTCTAAAGGAACTGCCAACAAGCAGCACAGGACTCCATCTCTTATCTTCTGGATTTGAGCTAAAAACAACCCAATGTTTACTTTAAAAAGTTAAGAAGGTATCGTTTCACCAGTGTTTTTCAAACTCTTTGACCCCCTCGCCAATTGCTTCCTGTGTAGACTCAGTGTGGGTCGTGACCATCACAGTGAATTGTGGGGCCCCAGGGGACAGATCGGCCAGGCCGGTTAGCTAATTGAAATGTGTCGGCGACTCATCAACATCTTGGGTCCAGTTTCAGAGCTATTTCAGTCCACAGTGCTGATTGCTGGTTTCACATCACAGAACTAAAATCAATAGAGGCCCGGAGATCAGGGGACAATTAAATCGCAAGCAAATATTAAAAGGTCTTAAAGCAATACATCATTTAGCTGGTCCTTCTTCACAATCTCCAGTCCAGGGTCGCAAAGACCTTTGACTGGCCTGGGCTGAAATGACAGTACAAGATTTCCCAGATATGTCGTATGCGGAACGGAAGTAGCGCGTCATGTGCCTGTACGCTTCTGTGCTGCGCATCTGTCCGCCAGACAGTGCATGTACACCTGAGTGAATGACACACATCTGTCCGACAGACGGTGCATGTACACCTGAGTGAATGACACACATCTGTCCGACAGACGGTGCATGTACACCTGAGTGAATGACACACATCTGTCCGACAGACGGTGCATGTACACCTGAGTGAATGACCACATCTGGCAGATGGAATGCAGGTGCCATTGGGGAACAGGTACAGTGGGAAAAACAAGTATTTGATACACTGCCGATTTTTGCAGGTTTTCCTACTTACAAAGCATGTAGAGGTCTGTAATTTTTGTCATAGGTACACTTCAACTGTGAGGGACGGAATCTAAAAAATCCTTGCAATAAAATGCTAATTAATTACTTTAAAATCATACAATGTGGTTTTCTGGCTGCTTGCCTGTTCTTTTTGTTTTAGATTCCGTCCCTCACAGTTGAAGTGTACCTATGACAAAAATTACAGACCTCTACATGCTTTGTAAGTAGGAAAACCTGCAAAATCGGCAGTTCTCCCCACTGTCCTTGTTGGGTCTGAGGGGAAAGGGGCAGGTAGACATGTCAGTCTTTGGTTTAGTCAGTCCTTGGTTTAATGGCTTGCACATGCACGGTTTGATGAAACATACAGCCACACCTAAGAAAAGTGTTTCTGCACTGAGACCGCTAATTTCACATTGACATCATTTCGCATGTGACCTGTGATATGTAAGTATATGTTCATACAGCACAATCTCACCTGTCTCTGTTTTATTTATTGTATTTTTTAGAAATAATTCGTAGGCTATTTTAAACAAGAGTGAAATTGCATAACCTGTTTAACATTATCTTCATTCATTTTATTTTTTATAAGGAAGGCTATATAATAGAGGATGTGTTCATTTTCTTGGCAATGCGGGCTGGTTGAAGGACACTTAGCTTACATGGACCATTGTGGTTTGTGTATCACACATATGAAGAACATATCGATTACATTTTCTATTTATTGAAAAAACTTCCCATTTTGATGATTGAGTAGAACATCTATGAAGAATTAAGCCCCTTTTAAGGACATTTTTGTCAAAACTTCCTTTTTCAATTCCATAGTTTTAATTCATTTGGTGTGTTCTTGCACATCTGCTCGTACGTGTGTGCGGGGTTTGTGTTTTCTTGCACACATCGGAGCGTGTGGGGGTTTTCTTTCACACCTATGTGTGTGTTACAGTGACAAGACGCAGGGTCTTCTAGAAAAGGAACTGCTACAGGAAGTTAGAGGAATCAGGTGTCCGCTTGACCCTGTTGACACTGACACCTACAGACGCAGGTCCAAAATGAGTATTCTCATGGGCTGCCTGACTGGCTGGTTGCCTGGCTGGCTGGTTGCCTGGCTGGCTGGTTGGCTGGCTGGTTGCCTGGCCAGCAAGGAGATAAATCCCATGGGGAAGTGCTGCCGAGTGGGATCACAGAGCCGCCTGACCCTTCAGATCATGCAAGAGATGCGAAGGGCGCCGGCAAGACCGCAAAATCCTGCTGAATCTCTGCGGGTCTAATGTTTCACGCTCCGTGAGCTGTCAAATATATAAATAAATAAAGTCTAAGCACTCTCTTGGTGCCATCGTCTTCTTATTCAGTAATTACGTTTAAGATGACTTTGAAAGAGACATCACTGTACTTTCAGACAAAGGTGGTAACTTCAAAGTGTTATGAAAGATTTTGTTCTACCATATTTTTCGGTATGACAATCTTTTTTTAGACCCTAAACACACCATTGGTGTACATGGCCAAAGGGTTGAGAGCAAACAACCCTTCCAAATCCAATATTGGCATGGAGGTAGTGTTTAGTGTAATTTTGGCTAATTAATAACCCCAAGATCCTTTCGGTTTTTTTATTCTACAGTTTTGGCGCTTGAAATCTTAATTCCCTCCGTTGAATTGATACACTTCTGAACATTTCTGCTAACGGTTTTGTTAGGAATTTAAACCATTCACAATATTTGTTGAAAGATGACTCTTTTTTTACTGCCATGTCTAAAACTTTAACAAACCCTCCCAGTAGTTAATCCAACTGATCACATCGAATGCATGTGACTCAGACTATAAAGGACCTCGCAAAAAGTATTCAAACCCCTGATCGATTATTGAATGTTATTGAATTACAAATGGTATACAAGTATGTTATTAACATATTGGTTGCTTGCAAAAGTATTCAGCCTCATATGTCATAGAGTGTTCCAGGTAAACGCAGGCCATAGAGAATTCTACAGAATAGATAAATAAAATACAAATGCAAAGGCTAGGAAAATAAATACCCTAGTAAGCCCAGTGGATCAATAATCAGGAAGTGGAAGCTGCCTCACACCCCCCAGGCACAGCCAAGGAAAGGCCATCTTAATATCAAAGCAGGAAGAGATGGGTCATTATAGACTATTTGAAAAATGCAGTCCACAAGCATTGCATAATCTGTCCCAATAAATAAGAATGGGCCAGACACCTTGTGCCATATTGTGCAACGCTGGTAAATACTAAACAAAAGCCGTATAGCTGATTGGTGGCAAAAGCTGATGCTAATAGCAAATATTAATGTACGGGTTGAATGATGCTGGCAGCATATTTTTGTCAGTGATTGAAATAAAATATCACACAGAACCAAATGTAAATGTACCATTTATATTTGAGTAATATGAGAATATCAGGATTGGTACTGTGTTTATACCATATATACGCTGTGGTGTGAACACCCCAGCTCAACGCATTGGTGTTGCACCATCATCCCCAAAATAAGGCTGATATGTTTCATTGGGGCCAGCAGGGTCAGCCACACTCCCTAACGGCTTTTTCCCATTGTGAACTTGTCAGGGGAATTATAAAGAGACCCCAGTGGAGCAGGCAGCGGAAGAAGCCGAAGACAAGACTGGAGAGAAGAGACCGAATGACACACCCAGCCATGCTAAAAGCTGCTCTGCCCCTTGACGCAGGAGACGCAGAAGAAGGAGAAAGACAGCTAGGAGAAGAAGAGTGGAGAGGCTGCCAATGCAACAAACCCTCAAGCCCATTCCTGTCAACCTGCCCTGGAGACGACATGGCCATCTCTGTGGGGCGGTTGGACTCCCAGTCCTGATCCTCCCCTGATATCTGTAATACCTCTCCACACCAGGGATGTGTCCGTTTCCTGTGTTTCTCCTCATGATATAAACCAACAGTACGGTAAATAATCTTAAAGACTTAATTATCTAACAGTGATCCTTCATACTTCATACTCATATTTGAAAACCAATCATTTGGTGCAACGTAATTAGAACATATTTTTAAAAGTGTGTGTTTATAATAGCTAGATCATACCTGTTACATAGGCCTTGGCTTAATATGTTCATTTAGCCTATAACGATCAAGCTCAATTGGTGCAAAGGCCACATTTGTGTTGGGGGGGGGGGGGGGGGGGGGGGGGGG
>JACXGK010007565.1:0-24680 GCA_016801125.1 Novumbra hubbsi
GCCACCCCTTTGAGCCTGGTGCCTCTCTAGGTTTCTTCCTACACTCCGGCCCCGTAGGGAGTTTTTCCTAGCCACCGTGCTTCAATCCTTTTGTTGCGTGCTCACTGGGGTTTTAGGCTGGGTGTTTTTGTAAAGGCACTTTGTGACAACTGCTGTTGTAAAAAGGGCTGTATAAATAAATTTGATTGATTGATTGATCTGTGTTCCATGATTGTCCAAAGTCAATATGCAGTGGCTGTAAAATATTAATGTCGCTAATGAGTCTATTTGTGTTCCCCATGGTGTGGTTTTACTAGTCTGGACTGCGTGGATGTCCTCCTGTTCAAACTCCAGCTTTGTCTTCCATGTGTGTTTTGCTGTGTCCTTTCTTACAATCGGCCAGTTCTACTTCCTCTTTCCGTAGAAAAACAAAGACTTCACTCTTAACTGACTGACTTATCGGTCCTCTGTATGTCTCACCCTCTTTGCCGATGCTGTGTAAACTGCCCCACAAGTCCTCTACCCCACCCACCCACACACGCAGTATGAATGTGCTTAACCACTCTATTAAAGCCCCCCTTCAAACATGCCACGCCTATAGATTAAACCCCCCCCCCCCCAACATGTTGCAATTGTTACTAGTATCACTGTGGGAGTGAAACCATTCATAAGCACACTATAATTTGTCTCGCAAAGCACCATGAGTCATTGGTTACGGGTGCTTGGTAGTTGATTTGAGTAAATACATAACAGTGTGCCCAGACGCCACATAGAAGCCGCTGGACCAGGAGGTGTATCACATCATCACACTGTATTTTATAGACCCTTGTAAAATAACAGAATTTATATGGTTAGGTGATGATAGCCTGTTAGTTGTCGTAAACAGTAGATGCCTTTGGACATCTGCCAGTTAGTTGTTAACCACTAAGAGTCAGTGCAAATGGATTCATGGACATTTCGAGACGGAGGCTTGTGTTGAATTTCTATCCTTTCTGATGGGAAAAGAAATCCCTATTTGCTATCTCTGTGAATGCCTTTTTAAACAAGACCGTTATTTGGTTGAGAGCTGCCGTTCCGAACACACTGATTCCATATGAACAGTTACTTTCTGTCTTCACTGCTGTTTCGTTCACTGTTGATACAGCGTGGGCGTGGCAACTACACCACCCAATTGTAGGCAAACTTTCTTGCTCTGTGTGTGTGTGCATACATCATAAAATCAAGGGTCTATGTGTGTCAGCCTACGATGGTGGACAACAGGAGGTCATAGTTCACTTTGTTGACTGAACCCTCCCGTCTGTTTCTGAAACACACTCTGCTATACCGCTGTGGTGGAGAACAGAGTGCTCACTCCCCCTGATTCAACACGGTGTGTTTGAACAGCCGCTGGTGTGTCCACAGCACACAATGGGGGTTTGATTGTGTTGCCGTGTTTCCCATTTCCTCATTTTTGATTGCACTTAACTGTCAGCATCCAGGGTCCCTTCCAGAGCCAGGGATGAATGCTCTATTTTTACCGCTTTGATTTGGGCCCCTTTCGACAGGGCAAACATCGGCTGATGCACTGTAGTTTCAGCGTTCATCGTTGAGTTTTATCGCTGTGACAATGCATCAATATTGATGGCTCATTGAGTTTGGAAACCATAAATTTGCAATTGTTGAAAAACCAATTGAATGTAAATTAAAATAGGAACACTGTTCTGTTTGTCCTGGCTGGTTTTACAGGTATGCATACAAACCTATATGCAATAGGTAGAGAAAAAGTAACTCCTGTGCCTTGAACAGGACCTTTTTGAGTGACGGTATGCATGCATCAAGATTAGGCGTTGATTGCCTAAATTAGGTGTTTGCGTGGTTGTCATGGTTAACGAATGGCCCAAACAACCGTAATCACAAACCCAGTGTGGACTTTGGCTACACTCACTGGCAGTGTATTTCCCACATCAGTCCAGTTAAAACCGGCGAGACCTGAGAGGAAAACATGAACACACACACAGTCTTGTTGTTACTGTGTCTCATCTCCGAGGACTCACTGACGTGGCCCTGACACAGTATGTCTCTGTATGTATTTGTTTGTGTCCTGGTTTGTTGTGAATGGGCGTGAGACGGCCTGACCCATGAAGGCCCTTTGCTATTTTACCGTCCATTTTCCTTTCAGATCTGGAGTGGGGACGATAAATGCCTGGGCCTGTGTGCCGAGATGCCCCGTTAACATCTCACACAGGAGACCCGCTCCACTCTGCTTATTTACCTGAGTAAGGTCTCCTGTTGATCTAGCTAAAAGTGTTGGCCTAACCTTTCACCACCCTCTGATGCACACACAGCCTCTGTGTGTGTGTGTGTGTGTTGACCATATTTAAGCATGCATTAATAAAGGTGCTAATGTCACTTTTTGTGGAGTGCTTTTACAGGTTCAACATTGACCTTAGTGTTTTATCACAGCCAAAACTCACTAGTCAAACTCATTTTTAGTTGCTGTTTTTACAACTCTTTTACAACACCTGTCCTCTGAGGAAAGAAAACACAGCGTCAGTGTCAGGGCAATTCACCCACCAGTGATGCGTGTCGTTACTCCAATAAGAAATATTATGTATTCCTCACTATTTACTCCAAAAATAACTTAGTACTTTGCTACAGTCACGACACTACAGTCATAACACTACAGTCGTAACACTGCACAGGGGTGTGATGCTGGAATATCGTGTCCACCGTTGACTGTTTAAGCTCGAGTTCTCTTCTGGTTCAAGGGTCTCTCGGCTTCACTTAAACCCTTAAACTTGGTCGTTGGGCTGCAGAAATGAACAGAAATGGCAGAGATCCTCGATTGACCTTTGTTTGGTCAGCATCGTGGGAAAGAGAGAGACCATGCATTGCTTTGCCTTCTAGTATTGGTGCTTGTTGTCATTCTTCTTAACCGAGTGTCAAGTTCAGGTTTCTCCCAGACAGTCTCAGCAGTCATAAGTTAATCAGAATGTGTCCGCATGGCCGCCTTTCTCAGTTTATTGGCAATTTATACATAATTTGATTGGAATAAAATGTGCCTCGTTAAGACAGTTACCCCCCCCCCCGTCTTGCCCCATCTTGTCTCTTTCTCTTGCCTTGCGCCTCCTCAGTTATGAAAGGGAGTGGAGGCGGTCTGGCTGGGTGGCGGGGGGGGGGAGTGCCCGGGCTCGGGGGGAGGCTTGGCTGTTCGCCTTCTTTGCCCCGAGGGGGAGAAGAGAGGAAGGCAGATTTGCAAACGTTCACTGGCCAATGTGGGAAGAAAACACGGTGGCTTCTGCTTCCTTTACCCAGGCGTGTTTCCAACCAAAAAAAAGGATGTTAAGCTCACTCGCTTGTTTCCTCGGTCGGATTCGTTGGTCCGGATTCATTTTGTCTACGTTGAATTAGTTTTTTCCGTGTATGTCTCTAATGCTTGCGCAGATAAACAGAGAATATAAAGAACAATGCAAAATACAGGAGTGCGTGACTAAGTTTCTTTGGAGAAACAAGTCGGCTGATTGGCTTATACTGTAAAATGTATGACCACAGGCCTGTAGTCCCCTGAACACACACATTTAACACACTTAATTCACCGGGTTGGCTGTGTGTGCAGTAAATGTTTGGCTCCGCTGGGTCGAGATGTGTTTGGCTCATGTGTTGATATCGATCAGGACAGCCGGGACCCAATCACCCGCTCACCGGCTGATCACGCAGCCTCTCATTGGATAAAGATAGCTAGCTGTGCCCCGGTCAGCCGGGCCATAGGCACGTGTCCTGCGTCCCTGTATGTGCAGGATGTAGAGGAGATCCGGTCCCGGCACAGCAGTGCCTTACAGAGCAGATCTGAGGTAATGGCCATTTGTCCCTGGAGTGTGTGGCCAGTGTGTGTGTTGCTGTGGTTACAGGTGGAATGGGTGTGTTACTGTCAGTAGAAGACACTTGCTATTGTTGTTACAGGTGAGATGGGTGTAATTAACTGTAGTGTTAGCATTATATGTTATGTTGAACATTCAGTAATCACGTCTAGTTTCTAACATTTATACAGTATTTCTAACATTTATCTACAGTTCTTTCCCCAAGTCATTGTGGCCCTTGTCCATCCACTAGTGTTGAGGCACTTTCCGTGTGTGTATTCATACAGGCCTAGTTCATCCTGGCCTGTTGTATAATATGCTTTTTTAACTATTTCTCTGGGACTGTTTCCATGTCCGCAGTCTTTGACGGTGAGGTTTCTGAGTACCCTACTTCTATGAGGGTGAAAAAGTGTTCCTCTGTCTGGGAGAGCTGCTCAGAGGGTCTCAGAACAGTCAAATAGGACGTTCTGCCACTCGTAGGCGCGTACACGCTCACACTCACCAGGCTCGTGCGTCTATGCCTGTGGTCTCAGTTCCTGCCACTAGATGTCAGTGTGGTCTGCTGGTTTCCTGCCTCCAACAGAAAACAGATGGGACCTTTGCTGCGGGCAACCACCAAATGGAGCAAACGCTCACTACATTGTCTGCCGTTGACTCTGTTTATTTTCACAACCCCGCCCCCTCCTCCAAGACGGCCCTTCTCTTCCGTCACACCCTCCCTGCTCCGAATGGCATGCATTTGATGTCGACGTGTCACATGTAATTCCTTGTTCGCTGATTGCAGGATATTTAGTATCTTTTAGGCTAACGACAACCAGATGTCTCTCTCTCTTTTTTTCTTTCAACTCAGAGTCAATTATCCTGCCATACAAACCACATGGTTTGTTATTTGAGCTGCTATTGTGTGTGACTGGTTGTGGAGGGCGCTGTGGGTTGGCAGAGGACCTGAATGTTTGTGGTTTAGGGGGTTGACCTAGAATGGGGTGAGCTACTTAAGAGAGGAACAGTGTCAATCATGACACACTGTGGTGGGAAACGTTGTGTAGAAAAGTCTAACTGACATAATGTCATGTGCAAGTTATATCAGTATTCTTAGGCTAAGAATTCAGTTGTAAATATTTTCATTTTCTCTTCCAATTCAACCTTCTTCATTATTTAATATAATCAATTAATTCTACAGCCCTGTCTCATCACATGAAAGAGCTGTGTCACCAAAAGGCCCGTAAATATGTTTAAAAAATGTGTTAATTAAGACACAAACACCTATTTGCCGTTTGTATATTTGTTATGTGAAGACTTGTGTCCCCTCCTATTCTCTCAATTTCCTATTGACTCCTGTCCCCAAGGATTCTCTATTTCCTGCGTATAGACTCCTGTCTGTACAGGAATCCAGATTTTTTTATGTGTAGACTTTTGTGTCGCCCCCCCGATTATCATGTTTTCCCACTACTACTACTACTAATACTACTAATACTACTACTAATACTACTACTACAACTATTACTACAATGCTACCACTACTATTACCACTACCTCTACTATTACTACTAATACTACTACTACTACAATACTATTACTACTACTAGTACTATTACTACTACTATTACTACTAATACTACTACTACCACTGCTACTACTACTATTACTACTGTTACTACTATTACTACTACTACTGCTACAGCTACTACTATTACTATTACTACTACTATTGCCACAGCTACTACTACTACTAATGCTACTACTCTGTCAGTCGTTGTCTGGACTGTCTGTATGTTAGGGACTGTGTGTGGGTATGTCTCATACCCCCGTTCCTCCACCCAAAATGAATGGAATATAAATGACATCATTACGTAATTTCCTATCTGTATCTGCAGCAATACTCCTATTCTGTGGGAGAGCTCTACCCCGAGTTCCCCGTGTGCCCCGAACCCCCCCCCCCGAACACTCCCCGTCCCCCCGGACCCTCCCCGTCCCCCCTTTTTCACAGAGAATATTAAGGCGTTATTAAATTAATCTCTGCTTGCTGGTGCATGTTATTGCAGTGCAGAGATTTGAGTCGAATGAAGCTGTTAGGCCGCCGTTAAGCCGATTTATTAAGGGGTGCCGAGAGTCACCAAGTAAACCTGATAACCTGTTTTATTTTGCGCAAGTGAACACTTACCGGCCGTCAAATCCTCTTATTTTCCCGGTTCCAACCTCACTACCCCCATCCTTTTCATATATAGTTGTTTCCTATTCATTGCAACCAAGAACAGGGGCGAGGAAAGTGTTCCTATCCCACTAGACATCTTTGCTAGCGCTACGTTGTCTTACTGTCAACGAGTGCGTGGGTTAGGTTGGCGTGAGAAAATCCTTATTTCAAGACTGCATGAAGATGGCCACTGCTTGGGTTTTTCCACAGATACTTATTCATTCTGCAGAATATTACTCCAATAATGGCAGTCGTTGCTGTGCAGGTGCCTGCGTGTTGGGCATGTTGTGTTAAACCTTGACCTAACCTTCAACGCTTGTGTGCGTGTTGTTGTTAAGCCGGGTTCTATTTTTGTTCTTGGCTACACAGGCAGGGTGAATGAAGTTATCCAATAACATGCATCAATGAATGCCTTTTGCAATGACGCTCATGCACCCAGCGTGGCCGGTGTAGTTTGAATGTGGCTGTTTTATTCAGGGTCCCAGTCTGCTTTATGGATGTGGCTGGTCAAATCAGGGTCTTAGTCTGCAGACTGAATGTGGCTGATCTTGTTAGAGTCTTAGTCTACCGTATGGATGTGGCTGATTTAGTTTGAGTCTTAGTCTGCAGTGTGGAAGTGGCTGATTTAGTACGGGCCTTATTCTGATGTGTGGATGTGGCTGGTTTAGTGCCCTTGTTAGTAGTTTGAATGCCAAACTTAAATCACAGAAGAAAAAGAATCAGGTGAAAACTAAACAGTACGGGCAACTTAGTCAATAAACTAACAAGCCCTATTTGACCTTGTCGCTTCCGATTCTAATGGATTGTTGGTTCTGCCCAGACTCTTTAAAGCTCTTCATACTATGTATTAACACGCAGTGTTCCTGAGGGGTCGTGGAATGTAGCAATAGCTATCTGTGGGGCCTAGGAAGAGTGGTGACCTATTGGGGGCTGAGGGTATCTGTTGGTGTGTGTGTGAGACAGTGAGTGAGATCTCTCTGACAGGATCAACAGGGTTAGCACTTGCTGATCCAAACCCAGAATGTTAACCTCTTTTATCAGAATGAACGCCAGCAGTGCAAACATCTCATCCAGCAGGAGATTTTCAGGCTCCTTTGGGTCAACAGTTTAGCTGGTGTTTTTTTGGCCTCCCAACAATGTCTGCTTTCAATTACTCTGGCAAAATTGCTTTACAGCATCCATGCATGATTAAATATTCATTATGTTAAACTAGGCACTTTTGTTGTATATAAATCCATATTAGATTTGGCTGGCGGGCCTCCTAAAGCCACATGAGATGGATGCTTGGTGCAAGAACCCTGAACTCCTTAGCAGCTACCTTCTCCTTCGCTTGGTTTGCTTTTGATCTGATGTAAAGTACGACTTTTTGATACTTTCCTATGTTTTTTGTCAACTCGCCCCAACACACTTTGGTCCTTTCAGAGTGGGGAAATGTCTGAGTTTGCGGTGGGCATGGGAAAAATAAACAAGTGTGTTGGCGAGTTGAGCAGGACAAAAGAGACACTGATCCTCCTCAGGGACAGCCAAACCTTGGGTGTGTGTGTGTGTTTGAGATTTGAGGGGGCGAAGAGGGCTGGAAAAGCGCAATGTGTGCAGTTCTATTTCAAATAGTGACCGTGGCCCCTCAAAAAATCTGGACCTGTTATCGTCTCATGGCTTGGCAAAATGTGTCTTGATTGAAAAGACGAAAGAAGAAGACTTCACGAAGAAGAAATGTTGAGGTTTTGGGAATGCCGGACTGTATTCACTGCCATGTAGCGTGAACCCCTGTTCGTTTGTTTCCCCACGGCAGGCGAGACGCTGGCTGTTGACACGGAAGGTATGTGGTTTGTCCTTTGTTATGGTCATCATGAAGTGGTTCTCTTTACAGACGGAGAACCGGGTAAACTGGAAGCAGCTGTGCACCGACGTTCCCAGATTATTATATATTTTTTTTTAAACATCCACACTTGTCCCTGGGCCAAGCAATATGTTGAATAATTTGCTACTGTGGTTTCGTGAATCGTTTCTCATATTTTATATTAAACCTCGGGCCAACGGGTACGCTCATCAGGTTTGTACATTCCAAACGATGGCGCTGCAACCTGCAGCTTGGCCCAGAGCTTTGAGGGCACTCTGATCTGGAGGACTATGGCTAGCGGTGAGCAAGCTAGGAATGCAAATCATTCATTCATGATTGGACTGAACAAGCCAGACCACGGAAAGAGAGACCAATATTCCATGAAATAACATCTCTGAGAAAAGGAACGTTTAATAGCGGGAAGCTATCTGTGCCATCCCGAAGCTGGGTGATCGCGTACAGAATGGGGGATTTCCGCCAGGAATAGAGAATAGTGTTCTACACTTGACTGAATGGTGGGACCTATATAGTTTGACGCAGGTTATATGAAAAAACATAGGACCACCGTGATCGCTGGTGCTACCACATACAATAAAGAGGCCAATAGAGCTTGCTCTGTAACACCACAGGAGCCCTTTTTCACCCTGGCGAGATCAAGTAGAACACCACTAGACACGCATAGTCCCTGCCAGGATCCACCGACCCCATCCTGACCACCCTTGTCTTCCTGTCTCAGTGTGTGACTGTGTCTCGTCCCTGTCTGTTTTCATGCCTCAGTGTGTGACTGTGTCTCGTCCCTGTCTGTCTTCATGCCTCAGTGTGTGACTGTGTCTCGTCCCTGTCTGTTTTCATGCCTCAGTGTGTGACTGTGTCTCGTCCCTGTCTGTTTTCATGCCTCAGTGTGTGACTGTGTCTTGTCCCTGTCTGTCTTCATGCCTCAGTTTGTGACTGTATGCCTCGTCCCTGTCTGTCCTCATGCCTCAGTTTTTGACTGTGTGTCTCGTCCCTGTTTTGTCTTCTTCACAAATTCCATAACTTCTGCACAGTCTGCAAAATATATTACTTTGTCGTTCAGTCTCGACATTCAGTTCGACCTCTGCTGCTCTGTTACCAAAATGTCAGCTCTCTGGAAGAAGACATCAGGGCAGAACCCCCACCCCCCCACCAGTCACCTTGGCTGGAACACAGCTGTCCTTCACGCTGCCTGTCCAATAAGAATGCCCCCACCCTGTACGTGTCTCAGATAGGACACTGAACAGACAGACGTCTGCGGCGGTCGAAGGGCTCGCCGTGAACATAGGATACGGAGAACAATACAGGTACAAGGGCTTTTCCATTACGGGAATGAATCTAATCGCACCGCCAGAGTGGGTTATGTTAATGGGGCTTGTACAGTCAATTATCTTAATTGCTCCATTTACCGAAAACCTGACGAATGTTTCTGACACAGGCGCTCGGGACTTGAGGGATGAGCTCAATCAATCCGCATAATTATAATTCTTAATAGATTTGCTGGCGAACGAAGTGGGTGGTTGGGGGTGACTGTGTCGGCGACGAGGAAGTGGCGAGTTTGTGGGGGCGCCAAGGTGTGACCGGAGGTTCTGGCCCCGCCCGGCGGACTGGTACGGGCACGGTCGTAGACACTCTCCGGGGGGACGGTTGAAACGAGCGTGTCCCCGGCTTTCCGTGATTAAGCGGTGATAAGACCATGTGATCGCTCGACCAGTCACATTGGCGCTATACCGGCCGTGCGGAGGACCGAACGGTCGCTCAGGGTTCAGCGGGGACCTCCGCGTATTTCCGTTAGTCCGGGCCTTCTCTAACGCGCCATGCTCCTCACTCTCTGGGCGAGTCCTCGCCGGCCGGTGCTGGCCCACAGGAATAGCGTCAATAAATCAGAGCGGCGGGAGATTATTCCCACCTGCCAAAGGGGTGTGCAGCCGCCCAGCGCCGTCCCTGTCTGAGCACCGCAGTCCAATCTCCAGCGACGCCCGTGCCCCCTGATGTGGAAGAGCCTCTGCAGTGGTCTCTTCACGCATGATGGGAGTCTCCAGCCAAGCCCACAGCAGGGGAGGCCCTGTCCCCTACACCCACAAACACATCTCTTAAACGCTCCCAGAGACAACGTTGCCCCCCCCCCCCATTGTGGCCTCCAAGCGGGCAATGGTCGACCGGTTATGGGGAGGGAGAATTTGGGGGAAACACCTCCCCCTCTCTGCCGTGGCTCAGTTTCAATTTGAAGTTGCCAGAGAGTGACTAACAGTCCCATGGAGAAGGTCAAGGACTGGCAGCCATTAAACTCACTTGTCTGAGGTATCAAGTGCTCAGCTCTTTGACCGCGTGGCGTTTGATGAGCCGCACTACAGCATAATCACTTGCCCTCGGCACCGGTGGGGCTTGGCGGAAGGGACCCGGGACATTAGAGGCGTTATAAAACTCTTGGATTTTAAAAAGCCTGTCAAAGGGAGATTAATTGGGCTCTGGAGAGAGACAGGGGGGTAATGTAAGGGAGTGATGGAGACTATGATTGGAAGTTGGATGGGGAAACGGATACCAAATTTTAAGCCAGCTGTAATTTGGAAGCAAGTTAGTCATGGATCCCAACATAGTTAGCAGCTTTGAATCCATCTGAAATAATCTAGAGAATGTGTAGTTTCTTAAGAGCTAATGAAGTTGTATACACTGCATGGGATCTACCGACGTTGTGGTGTCGAGGTTGTATAGCTAACAGCACTCCACGGAGGCTTCAATCATGGAGTTTTTGTGTCGTCCGTCCATCTCTGTGCAATTCCGCATGGTTCTTCCTCTGCTCAGGTCAGCCAATAATCACATCGCCAACGAAGCTGCTTCATAATTAACCTTGGACGACGACAACGACGACTCCTAAGTATATTAAATCATTACATTAGCTCAGGTCAAACCAAACTTTCTAATGCACAGAAACAAATATCTATTCCAAGTGTTTCTGGGGAAGAGGGAAATGCAGCAGTGTTTATAGGAGACAAAGCTGTTCACTAATTGACCCGGCAAATTGGGGTGTGTACGTCAATGCAATTAAACTTGTCTGAGGAATACTGACTTTCTGCTTGAATTCACAATGTTAATTAGCCGGTCTGGATTTTAAAAAAAATAAATGATTGCTCAGCATTATCTGCGCTTTGGGTGAGCGACTTACATAAAGACCTGAGCCGTTTTTCTGGTGCCTTCTATCTCCGGGTCTGGTGGACCCGTGAAATAATTTGAAGTAAGAGTGTGGCTAATGAGGTTCACTGTGCAACAACACATAATATCTTACCGTTTAAAATGCAAATTGCTGCATGTTTATTCGGGGGGCATATTAACATTTTAACTTGGCACCAGCCACCATATTGCTCCTCCACATGTTCGGATACATTCAATTAATTCTAATAGTCTCACTTTGTCTAGTTCCTGCTATCAGTATCAGTGGCATCCTTTCAGTTTTATGTTTTATTTGTCACATGAACGGGACACAGCCTATTTGCCATATATCACTCGTGACCAAACGTTTTTGGAGTAAAAACAAATAAATAGAGACACTGCCAATACAGTAATAAGTATAAAGATAACCACACACAAAGGATACCGTGGCGAGTAAATGTCTTTGTCCGTATTCACCATCAAATTGTGCCGTAGTGATAGTAACATATCCTTAGTTTAAGTCTGACATTCTGGCTTTGACCCAGGTTTAGAAAACAGGTTGCAGATAATGTCTTGTTTATGTTGTGTCTGTCAAGGTTGATGTTGTGACTGTCAAGGTTGATGTTATGACTGTTTTTGTTGTATTTTCGCTGGCTGTTCCTTCGGCAGGCCAACTGTTCTGGTCAGAGTCTCACCGAATCATTCTTCAGATTACATTTTCCTGATGTCTGTATAAAATGTACAACTGTAAAAGTGTTGAGGGAATTCTCATTTCATATTACAGATAATTAAAATGATCATAGTGACAACACAGTTCTCCTGCAGAGAGTGCTGTATGCGGGGAAATGACATTTTCTGGCGAGGGGTGTCATTGCAATACATCATAAATGGTTTCTTTCAACCTTGTCCTCAGGCTATTGTGAAGCGCATATAAGTGGTTCAGTGTCGCCCTGAGTAGGAGTGAATGAAGAATTTTGAATTTACTTAGGAAAACATTTTCCACTTTTGTGAATTCGCTGAAGCTCCCATCCAGAGCAACTTAGTATTTAGAGAGCATCCATTCTAGTACATTTTATATTGGTCCCCGTCAAATGATACCCACAACCCTGCTAGGAGAAGCACCAGGGCTCTTCTGGTTTTCTTTGGGCCACGTTTGCTGCATTGATCCACGAAACTGCGCGTTTCATTGGATACGTCTGTGAGGGAAACGTGAGTTCACGCTAAACCAGTTGACCTCAGGTCAGCCGGACACCTGGATTGATGACACGCGGCACCTGGCAAGCTGTGGGAAAAAGGCAGCCCTGCCTCCTTTTAAAGGCAGCCATGACTCCTATAAAGGCAGCTAAGTTTACGGCAGTTCACCCACAATCGCCTTGACCTTTCGGGCCGACCGCGAGCCGGGCCGGCTATCATCTATCAGCGCGTCTAAACCTCCCCCACCCCCCTCGCTCGGTCAGATGCGCGCGGGAGAGCAGTCGCTGACATTAAAACTCAATTAGCGGGGCCACTTTCTAAATAATACATTAGCAAAGTGCATTAGCCACAGTGCCCAGTGCCCAGAGCTCACTTCTCCCACTACATCTCAATATGTCAGGGCTGTGACCGCCGCCGAGGTAATGTGTCGGAACAGAGACATTGAAATGCAGATGAGCTTTGGCAATTAGGCCATTGCCATTCATGAAGAGGATGTCTCCCGGTCGCCGGGATGTGCCGCCGGTGTGGTGATGGGCCGCCTCCCTCCGCGCCACCTCTTACCTCTCACCGCTCCTGCTCCTCCGTGCGTAATAATGTGAGGAGAAAACGGGAGCGTGACGGCAAATATGAATCTAACAACCTGCCACCCCTCTTCTGTCCTGTTTGTGTTTGTGTGTGCTTGTGTGCGTTTGTGTGTGCTTGTGTGCACCTCTTTTGTTGGTCCTCCGTGTTTGAAGTCTGTTACCCCAGATGAAGGCCCTTGTGACAACAAACAAGCTCATTAGCCGTTTTCCATTCTACAAGCGTCGTACATCATAACCCCTTCAGCTCCAGCCATAATCCTCCCATTACCCTGCGACGAGCCGACTGCACACTAACGGATCGGTGGAAGTATATCCCGCCCTGAAAGGACATTGGCTTCTGTGAGGGGCCCGGTACGCATCGACACCCTCAGTAGAACTCGGTGGTGACCGGAAAATTCCCAACTCTACCGTACCGGCGAGTGGGTGAAGCTGTCTGTCAAAACACTGTATATACTGTAAATAGATTACAGCGGGCCTAGGGCCTGATCTGCACAAAGAGGGATTCTGTGTGCACAGTGAGAAGACGTTAATCTGGGCTTTGTTTTCATGAGCACCACCCCCCCTCCCTCACCGTCAACTCGATTCTGTGGCAAGGACAGGCGCTCAGCCTGGCTCGTGAAACAACGCCTCATTGTATTGGGACAAGTCGTCTGGCGCTACGCCCGCGTCCCTCCGCATTAGCGGGTAAACAGTGCAGGAAAGAGAGATGGGAGTCGTTGTTGCGGTAGCGATCGTGGTGGAGTTTCTCCTAATGGCTTCACGGTCCTCGGGTCTGACAAAAGGCGCCCGGGCGAGAAGCGCCAGGCGATCATGAGCTATAAAAGATAAATACATTTGCAAGCGATTGCCGTTAAGCCTAGTTCCTCGTCAACACCGCCGGGGCTGTTTTTTTTCCCGAATACACGCGTCCCTGCCAAGAACAATGAAAGCTCAGGGTTTTGCTTCCACAGAAAATATTGGAAGGCATTATTGAGGGATAACAGTTGCGGCCAAAGTGGGTTGGATGTTTTCCTCGTGTTCCTGGCAAGCGCCCGGACTCCTGCAGCTGTCAGTGGTTTGGTTTTAGCTGGGCCTCGTGACTCCTGCTTCTCACTTTACTGGTCGTGGTGTCTTTGTGTTGAGGGACTGATCCCAGTCCATCCTAGGCTCATTAGTAGCACAGCACGGTCCTCTAACGACTAGCCCTAAAGCCCCGTCTCCCTCCTCCCTTCAGACCGGCTATTACTTAGCAGTGAAATAGGCTGCTTACTGTTCTCATATACCAGTGGGAACACATCCCGGAGGATTTACGGATGGATCTTCTACCATTATACCTACAAATACCACGCCCACAAATGACTACTTCTGTAATCAGTGCTGCAGCCAATGGTGCTGGACTTCAACACCTGTCAAGCAACGCAACTACAAAGTTACGTCAACCCCTGTCGCCAACACAACTGTGAGCGCTGTGTCTGACCTTACTGCCTGCGTCTGCAGACAGTTCTACTTGATTCTTCACAACATATCCATTTCAAAATGTTACAGTAACAGCGGTGACAAAGATTCAGATAAGCCAAAAGAGAAGATTGGAAACGCTTCCCCTCTTGCATCCAGGGCATTCTATCAGCTTTGAAATGGGACTGAGAGGCATGTCCAGGCAAGATCAGCGCTGTGGAACCAAGTTGCAGTCAAGAGACTCAACAAGCTTAAAGCCATATGCATTGGCCCTTTCTGATGTCAAGAAAAACACCTAACGCGATTCCAAGGCCCATGGTGCTTTCAAGCCCCCTCCAGCAGCCTACGCGTTAACTGTTTCCGACAAGGGGAGAACACGGTTAGCCAAGCCACACGGACCTTATTTACAGGTTTAACCATTTTCACATCTGTCGGGTAGCATAGCTCGGCGGGCTGTTAAATGTCCCAAACCAAATGAAGCCTTGCTCCGGTGCAGACCCTGGGTTCTTAGCTGCCTCCATACTTTGCTCCTGACAAGAATTGAAGCTAGTGGGGCCACAGCCATTTTCGTAGCTGCCACTGTTGTGTAACCTAGCTAAAGTGGTAAAGTAGGGCGCATAAAACCCTGCCGTAAGGCTGCCAGGTGTGGCCCCTTGCTCATTTGATCTAACGCTTGACCGATCAAATTTCCCCTTATTACAAACTGCCAGGGGCTAAACATTGCTTCAGTCGTTGAATAAGTCACCCATTTATCTCTACGAAAGGGAAAAATCATCACATTGGCTGTTTGGTTTTGTGTTGGCGATAAAAGCCTTACTGATAGGGGTTGGCTCATTGGCAGACCTTTTATAGCTTATTTACAGCTTGATTGTGCCGAAGAGCAAGATAGAGGGAGTGAGGCAGAAAGAAAGGATGGAAGAGTGGGAAAGGAAAGCGGTGAGCAGGGCTAGATAATCCCACATTAAGAGAATGAAACATGATTTATCCAAGCCAGCTTTGGCGGTATTTAATCTCGACAGTAGGAGTGACGATGTCAATTGCACTTTGATTGCTCTGTTTTGCTGCTATTGTAAAACCGTTCCGGGGGGTTTTATGGCTGAATAGGAGGATATATGGGCAAGGGTATGGCAGGGCTTTCCTGTGACTAGCTGCTGATTATCTTATATAATTGATGAAAGAGTTTTTTGTTCTGTCAGATATAATATTTAACATTTGTAGACAATACGTTTAAGGAGATAAGCACACACACAGCATAAATCCATGAAACACACACACACACACACGCACGCGCGCACATTTTTGATTACGATAATTGCTAGATGACAGCAAGTCACCTGAGACTTCTCTGACCTCGGATTTCATTGCGGCGTAGATATTTGGTTGCTCCCTTTGCCTCATCACTGCTCAAAGACATCTCGTCTTTCTGACCTCAGAGGGCTTGGCTCTGCCTGTTAGACCCGAATCTTAGGTCAGCCATGGCATCTGTACTGCCAACAGGACTGGGCCAATGGCAGGCCGGCTTATATTACTGATATTCATCTTAACTCGCTTCTCAGGAACCACTGCTCTGGGAATCACTCTCCCCGTCCACAGTTGTTACCTGTTGGAAACTGTTACTAAAGAACTGTGTGTGTGTGGGGTGGGTGCCTATGCCGGCTCCTGATTGGCTGTGTAGTAGGGGCGGTGCCAAATGGTGACAGAGATTCAACAGATGCCGTCCCTTCGAGGAATCAATTATTGCTCATACATGCGGTACTAATCTTTTGCTCTGTTAAAATGAACAGAATAAATAGAAAGAATAAATAATGATGGCCAGTGGCCAGCATTGTTTTAGCTCATGATGTAACGACATAGACACAAACAATGGAATGTCTATCGCAAAGCTACATCGCTGTGTACTGTGTAGAAAAAAACAACAATGCCAACTTGACAGAAAATACAACTAGATATGTAGCTAAAACAAAATATAGCTAGTTAGCTGTGATTCACACAACTTGTTTGGTAAAGCAAGAGCGGGATGTCTTGTCTCACAAGAAGGTGTCTGTACACTTTAAAAAGACTAATCTAAAAGACTAATCTAACATTCCCTCATCCAACATTGTTACCTAGGTAGTTGGATACATTGTACTATTTCTTATAATAGTTTCGGAAACCTGACTGTCAATGCAAGGTATAAAAATTAACATGAGCACATGAGCATCTTGCTTTTGCATACCTGTGCCATCACTGTGATGACCGCGACCAAGCTGTCATCATGACCAAGCTGTCATCGCCATGCTCTCTGGCACCATCTAGGCAATGCCTGATATAAATACCTTCCCTCTAGAATACAGAGACCGGGGTTGCTCCTTTCAACAAAGTGGTGCCGCGTGGCACCCGGAAACATGATGGGGAGACGGAGAGGATGCACGTGAAGAGGGGGGGGGGGGGTGACTTGCGGCGCTCCTCGGAAGCTGTCACGTGACTACCGCTTCAGTGCCTTTGGAAAGGCCGTGTGATCGGTTCTCCCGCAGGCTGCCTCACAGATGTGTTACGACGATGTCATGTTTCGCTGCATTTCATTGGCCAACTTACCCTGATGTCATGTTTCGCTGCATTTCATTGGCCAACTTAGGTTTGAACGCTGACCTCGTAAGTTTGTCTTCTCAGTTATTTGGTTTTCATCCGCCTGGCGTAACTTGTCTTTTCCCAGTGTGCGATTTACAATTGCCTATGGAATATGCTCCGGTCATGTGGTATTCATGACACTGATAGATGTGTTAGATGTGTTACTGAACGACATGATGGTAATAGAGAATAGTTAATACTTGGCGTTGCCAGATGTCAGATGTCAGATGTTTGGGCTATGCATGCCTCCTAATGATACAATTCATTTAATGTCATTTACCAGGACCCAGGTCTTTCTTCAGGCTCCCCGATGAGTTGGAGAGGTCTGTGGACCTGGGACGTTCTAGTCCAAATGAACATAGGAATGGACTGTCTTTGTCTCTTTGCCTATGAATATATTTTGAAAGGAAAGTAGCATCTTACCACTGCCATGTCAGCTATTTAGGAGAATGGGAGGACACATGCATTGCATTTAAACTCACTATACTCTTTATGCTTGTGTATGTTGATAGGAACTAAACATCAGTCAGTATGGATCAAGGCTGAATGCAAAAGATGAGCAAACAAATATCAACATTCATGTAAAAACAGCTAAACAATACACATCAGCAACAACAGCAATGAGAGGTGACAACGACATGTCTGAACAATCTTCCCTTTTTAGGGCAACTAAACATTAAGTACCTCACCTTATCAACCAGTCCTAATAGAGTTTTCAGCGCTGAGTGCAACAGATTATCAGTTTGTATGTTCCTGCCTGTGTTTTTTGTGTGTGTGCATGTTTGTGTGTTTATGCAAAGAAAGACCCTTTTGCTCTGGGAATAGCAAACCACAGAATTATTTTATTGACTACAGATTGACCTTGACTTTGGTGTTCCCATGTTCTGAGTAGGTCCAATTTGTAAACACAGACTGATAAAGAGTTGAGTCAAGTTCATTTGAATTCCAGACTTCTGAGTATTCAGATTGTACACTTTCTCCGCATTTATTTTTCATTTCACACACAACTCCCCAAAATGACAAAGCAAAAACCTGTTTTTAGAAATGTTCCAATATCAATTGGAAATAGCCAAGTGAAATATCCCATTCATAAGTATTCAGACCCGTTGCCATGACACCGCTGTTAGATGCATCCTGTGTCTTTCGATCGTCCAAATTCAGTTGATTGGGGCGTGATTTAGAAAGGCCCACCATCACCTTTGACCTCTGTGGATTGTGCAGAGTCATAGAACTGGGGAAGGATATGGAATGCTTAATGCTAAAGCATTGAAAGTTCTCAGGAGCACTGGGGAGTCCAACAGCTTTAAATGGAAGACGTTTTAAACCTGTCCAGTAACCGGACAAGAAAGTCCTTCTCCAGGGACGTGACCTGAATTTCTCTGCAGCGATCGGAGAACCTGACGTCCCCAGTAAAAGGCCTACAACATGCTATCTGACAGATTCTGAAAGATTCTCTGGTCTGATGAGACCAAAATCCGACTAGTAGGCCGTAATGTGAAACCCTACTTTTGACAAAGACCATTTAGTGCTCTTTACAAGAGTCAGTCCGAGATATTTTCTGAGGTATCCCTTTAGATCAGAGAAATGCACTCTCTTGGTAATCTGGTGTGATGTTGATCTGTAGGAGATTGAGCCTTTGGACCTCTGGACTACCTGACCTGATAACTCAAAGCTATCTGGGTTCTGATGACTCAAAGTCCTCCTGATTGTGTTGCAGATCTAGTTGCTGCCTGACAATTCCTGCTGTCTCTTTTCTCTAGGTCTCTTCCTAGATTCCGACCCTACCAGGGTGTTTTCTCTAGCCATTGTAAATCAACCCTTGTTATTGCTGGGTATCAGTTAAACATCTTTCAGCACACTCACACCCGAAGCAAACAGCCAGGACAACAGTGGAGTGGCTTCGGGAAAGGTCTGTCCAAGTCCCTGGGTGTTGAGCTAATACCCAACCGAACATTACTGGGGAGACCTGAAGATGGTCATCCACTGGGTCTCCCTGTCCAGTCAGGAAGAGTTTGGGAGGATCGGCACAAACAACTGAGAGAAGCTGCACATATTCCTAATTTCTGGCCGTTGTATTTGTAATATTTGTTTTCTGACCCTATGACATAAATCTTACGATTACAATATTGCAGACAATTTAATTGAACACATCAAATATGGTCACATTGGCCGCTTGCACAGGGCGAAATGAAATGAAAGTGTGTGTGTGCGCACGCGTGTGTGTGTGCGTGCAAAACACATTCCACCACAAGCTTCTTTAACAGCAGGTGTTTACAAAAAGCAAAATGCTTACTCAAGCGCTCCCCTTTTTCCAGAAATGCCGACGGAAGTAAACGAGGAATGAGAAGAGAGAAAACAGCAGGACAAGGAGAATAAACCCCGGGATGCGAATAACAACCGCAAGCAGTAAACACGTTGTGCCCCAACGAAACGCAGCTCGCCGCTGACAGGTCACGGGGCAGGTGTCCAAGGCCATTTAGGGTCACCCTCCTAGTGGCAGCGCAGGTGTGGCTTAGGACGGGCGCATCTCACGCCACCGCCTGTGCCTGGGTGTGGTATGTGTGCCCGCTCATGTCGGGCGGGCGAGGGGGGGGGGGCAACTGGGACGATCTCGGGCTGAACCCAGGGGAGGCGGTGACACGTGCCTAAACAACACGCCAGTTCTCTCGGTGAGCCTCCTCATCTCCCCCTCCGCCCACCTGTACCTTGCCCCTTTGAATCCGCCCCGGGTGACCCCCGCCACTCCCAGACCTGATCCATACCCGCTTCAGAGGAGACGCGGAGGAGGCTTGCAAGTCACATCCTTTGAAGCTGTTTGCACAGGAGCCACGTCTGCTGAACTAACACTGCCGAGGAACCCTCCTCCATGGTCTTGTTTGCCCAGCATTACCTCTGTTTGCCCAAACACCTCCTGGATTCTAATAGAGATCAGACTTCCTCCTTTCCTCCTTCACTCCCTCCCTCCTTCCCTTCCTCCTCCCCTCCCCTCCTGTGCCTTTCCTCCTTCTCTTCCTCTTTTCCCCCCTCCCCTTATTTGCCCTTCTCCCCCCCTCCCATCCTGTGCCCTTCCTCATCTTCCCTTTTTTCCACTTGGCAGTTGAATCCATAAACCAATCGATGTGGCCAATGACTTTCACTGATCTGATAGGCTGCGGCGTGTCCTGCCAAAGCTAATATTTGTCCAACACTTTATTGGCCGAGGCCAGTTGGAAACAATAAGGAGTGGGGCGGGCAGCGATGTCACTAAAATAAATAAAGTGAGAAAAAGGGACAGCCTAATGAAGGTTCCCGGCGTTCCTGGCAACCCGGTGCCAAGTGCAGTCAAACGGGATAACTGTGACCGGAGATGGAGGGCAGCGATGGCAAACACCGTCATTGTTGTTGTTGCTGGCCGACGTTCTTTTACTGCGCCTTTGCCCAGAACCTTGGGTCCATTTGGTGGAGTTGTCCGGGGCCCAGGCACCACATTTGACGTTGCAGATCCGGTGATGCGACTTTGGCCCCGCAGAGACGACATTAAGCCGGGTGACATTTAGCCTCACTGCAGTCATGCAAATGACGGCATGCAGGAAGGCGTTCACCATAAAATTCCCGCCAACAGGAAGTTCCGCCATGTTTTAATGTGCTCACCGAAAGGCCACGTAAACAGGCATGGCAGTAAGGTCATAAACCTAATCCATGGATAACAAACATTTGTACTTGTCACTGTTTTATAGGCTGAAATTCGATCGCAGGTAGCTCCGCGTCTCCGAGTGTCCACGGAGGCCTAAACTCAAGATAAACACGGTGGGGCCGACGCCGGTGAGTAGGTCTGTCCTTTGTTATTCAAATTTAGCCCAGAGTCATGTACAAACAGCGGGCAGATAATCAGTGTACTGTCTGGGCCTTGTGTGCGGACACAGGGATTTATGTCAACACGAGGAGAAAGGGGTCACGGCGAGTTCCGAAGCAGACGTTTGACCCCGGTTGACCCCGGCGATGTTGTCTTTAGGTTTGCCCATGGATTCACATTCAGCCAGACCATTCGGGACAACAGTCAACATGGTTGACATGCCGTAAACCAATCAGGAGAGAGAGGCCCAGCACACATGACCAGAAGATGGCACTACTGCCTATCAAAGACTGTCAACCAGAATTTTACTCACACAGCCTTGTTCTCTGTAACTCATTGTCTCACTATTTATTTCTTGCTCTCCCTCTTATCTCACGCACACACAAACACACTACCAGGCTACTGACAAATGACTGTGTTATTTTACAGCCTACTAACTATTACCCCCTCCAAATAAACTACAACCAAGCACAAACTGTCTGAGTCAACACTCTCCAGTAACGCAGTAGACATTGATTAAGCTATTGGTGCACTTTCATCACCTGCTATTCTAATTACAGACCCATAGAAAGGAACCCTCCGGGGGCTATCGCGGATCATCGACACTTATCAGGGCAAACACACATTCTGGCTAATATTTTACCGTCACAAAGCCATTCCCCCAACATCTAGACATTTCGCGATAGACACGGGAGGGTAAACACACTAGGGGGTAGAGACCAAAAAAAAAAGTGATAAGCGAAAGAACGCAAATTACTCATTAGCTCGTCGAGAAGCAATGACGTGAAACCGTGGAGGTTAGCCTCCTTGGCCACGCTAACAAAGACCGACGGGAGGCGTCGATACGCTGCCTGTCTCTTGCTCCATGTGAGCGCCTTACGTGAGAGGACGCCATTGTCACATCCCCTTTAGCCCCTCCAACACACACACACACACACACACACGAAGACTCCATTCGGGCGGCAACCTGAGGGGAACTGGCCCTGTGTACGCAGGCTGGGCCGTGTTGTTTCACTGTTGTTCTAATGCTAGTCAAACACCATTTTGAATGGCCAACCTCAATAGTGGCAGTGTTCGGCCGCTGTGTCAATATTACCAGAGCACACAGAGCAGGAGGGGTTGCTATGTGTGTAGCTGTGTGCTAAGTGTACACTCCGTCTACTCCGGCCACACAGAGCGGCAACAACAATAAAGTTGGTTGAGGAAAATAACAAAGGCCGAGGAATTCCGTCTCGCCGTGGCCTCGGGCGCTTCCTTGTTTGACAAAGACATTCCTTTTCTCGTTGCCAGACCGTTTGTATGTCATGGTTATTGTTTGCCACAGATCCTTACCGTGATCTCTGTTATGTCTATGTTGGCTGACTTTTGTTGAGGCAAACCATCCCAGCTGTGGAGGATTTCGGCCATACAAGGTCCTATACGGTTGTTGCAGCCGAGATAAGGCTGCAAGGGACTCGGATGCGAATGGCCAATTGATAGTCGTGGAAGATTTCAAATAAGTTGCCCTACATAGGCAAGATCTAGTAATTATGAAAGAAATATGACACAGTAAAATCTGACTCTGTTACCTCTGATCAGAGAGCACACCGCTGAAATGTTGTTCAAACAAATTTGCAGTTTCTTCATTCAGCCTTTGAGGAACAGTATACAAGAGGCCATTTAAATATGTCCGTTAGGGCCAAGATAAAATTGAAAAGGATTCCAATGTTACAACTCAATTTAGATTCATGTAATGGCAGAGTCCATATCTGATTCTGACTGACAAATATTGACTTGTTCTGCTGCTGGAAATAAGCTTCCTACAACTGTGTCCAATGGCACCCCATCCAGACATTGTTTAAACAACCCGATGTGACAAAAGTTGTGTGTTGTTGGAAAATGAGTACCTGGAGTATCTGACTTTTAAGTTCAAGTCAATTGTCCTGCACATTCAACCTTGTGGGCTGATCGTGCTGGTTCTGTGGAAATGCTCAGTGACCGTAAGGTGGTTGGGCAAGTCAAGGGCACCTTCTGTTGTCACAGATAGCGCAGATCAATGCTCACTGACTATGCCAACACAAAAAGGGATATGCCTCCGTTCACCCATCGCTTCGGGGAGGAGCTGGGAAAGTGGAAAGAAGCAAATACCAGGCATTCTGACAAATGGCTGAGTTGGCGGGTTTGTTAATTGGTTGGTTTGTGTAGAAATTAGCCAATCTCAAGTGAGCTGCTGGAAAAGTGTTATCAGAGACATTTACCCCACCAATTGGGATGGACGACAAGCAAACGATTAACTCTTACAATGTGGTCAGTCTGTCAGTTCTGGCCCATAGAAAGTCAACATACAGTGAATCTCAAACGTTTTTGGACAGTCAAACATTTTGTTTGTCTTTTTATTCCATCAGGGTTAAAGTACGGACTCTAAGCTTAAATTCAAGGGTATTGTCTTCCACATTGGACAAAACCGTTACAAATGCTCTTTTCCTTTTACATAGTCTCCTGCATTTTATGGTGCCAGACAGTATTTGGACAATTGGAATCACAGCTGTATTATATTAAGCTGATGAGTAGTTTATTTTACAGTGTTAGTGCAAGCACAAAATAGCTGTCAATGTATTGTCCTGATTCTAGGCTTTGCATTTGCATTTGGAGTCTGTTGCTGGTGTCTGACAACATTAAGATTAAAGAAGTGCTAACCAAGCTGGGCCTCCTGAGGCACATGAATCAAAACAAATCAGAGACATATCCAAAACATTAAGTCTGCTCAAATCTACTTTTTGTTCCATTACATTCATGTATTTCCTGGTCCGAAGCGAACCACAATATCCCGATTCCTTCCAATTTTAAAGTGATTTTATAGCAATTCTCACTCATCAGAAGCAGTCATTGTTTCTCAATCTCGGAAAGACCTGGTTCCCATTAAGCATTAGTCTTTACAATGCCAGATAAAATCAGTCAACATGGCTCTCCTGTAATGGCCAATTGTTTAGTCTAACAGCACTGTTGAACAAGGACAACCGTGTCCACCCTTCGCTAATGTGATCAAGTAATCAGCAAAATATGAAGGCCACATCTGAAACACCTACAATCTCTCAACAATATTATGCAGGGGAAATAAATTCAGGAACTCATATAAGACTTGACCAACCAAACCTCAGAGGCAGGAATGCAAGGAAAAAAGTAGTTAGCCTCAAATACAAGATGGACAAAAAATATACACACTGTTAACATTATCACACAGCTGATGACCCGAAGAGTACATTTATTTAGTTTTTTTTTTACAAATATTTCCTAATATAAACCAATGCCATCTTACAATAATTGGGGCACTGTGTAGAATCCTTCCTCTGAATAAGTGTGAGAACTAAAGTAAATTGTCAGGTTTAGTTTCATTACTGCAACACAGCCACCTGTTGAGAATTCTGTTGTGACCACGTCCTTTAGCCGAGTTGTGCTGATAACACAATTAAATAATGCAAATAACCGTTCACAAATATTATGTACATTGCTAATGTTTAATATGATTTCATATTTTAGATTGTCATGTCTTCTGTCATTTAAAAGTATTGTTAATACTAGTGATGGAATTATTGTTATAAAGAGCAATGAGAAAGTGCAGCACATATAATCGAAATGGAGATGGACGAAGACCTGAAAGAAAAACTGAAACAATTAGATGCAATCCTTCAAAATGCAGTCTTAAAAAGCAAAGGGAAAAACACTTACAAGAGTTCCCAGTGGAGAAAAGTACAACTGACTTGATTGAGAAGGCAGAGCCTGATTCTCCATCAATTCCTGTTAAACAATCTGGTGTACACGTGAACCGTTCCAGTCTCTAGTTCTCAAATCAAATCAAATCATCAAATCAAATTTATTTATACAGCCCTTTTTACAACAGCAGTTGTCACAAAGTGCCTTTACAAAAACACCCAGCCTAAAACCCCAGTGAGCACGCAACAAAAGGATTGAAGCACGGTGGCTAGGAAAAACTCCCTACGGGGCCGGAGTGTAGGAAGAAACCTAGAGAGGCACCAGGCTCAAAGGG